>CAJNIZ010038991.1:29892-65478 GCA_905231905.1 Symbiodinium pilosum | reverse complement strand
AGGGCCTAGGGTTTAAGGTTGAGGGAAATAGTTTTCGCAATTCAAGTGAGAGCTTCCAAAATGGAGCTGGGGGTGAGGGTCCGCTGCACTCAGGATCCTTTCTTCGATGTACTTGGAGGGCCCCCGGTCTGTGGAAATTACTCAACGAGGCCCTCTAGCTGCAGTCCCGACTATCATCTCTACCTACAAGTCGACCTTCATGGCACGGAAAAACTGGTACAGTAAGTTGTGGACAAGGTCATCCACGATTTGTTGCATCAGGTTCTGGGCTTAGGCGGTTTCCTTTGGTGGCAGGAGTGGCTAGGCCTGAAGTGAAGCCAGGCCACGCGCAAAGCCTAGTGAGATCAACTGCAGCTGTGGCATACATAGGAAACAATATCAAGACACAAGAGCTCTGTGAAAGGAAGTGGCTCACAAAGCTTAACAGCTACCACGACTATACAGGGATCGGCTTTAGAATCAGCATTGCTGAACCTGGCAATGATGACCTGGTGTTGACTGCGATGCTTTGCTTTGGGTCTAGCGCTCCTGCTGCCTGGCACCCGCAATACCACTCCTAACCCTAAGGGTGCAAGTACCTAACAATCATGTACTTGCCCAAAACCTGCACTACATTTACCATTACCCAAAACCCAAATACCGAATTGCTGGGTACTTAGACCCTAAACCCTATAGATCCCTCAAAGAGGACCTAATTATTGGGTACTTGGACCCTCTGGGTGAGATGACTTTGCGCATGCCGATTCCCAGTGCCTGCAAGGTCCTGGAGAAGGAGAGTGAGGAGTTGGTGATGCAGTGGAAATGGGGCCATCCGGTAGCTATCAAGTGGTCCCCGCTTGTTCGTTTGGGTGGTTGAGAGTAGCCTTCAAAAGAATTCGGAAGAAGGCGTTCAGACTTCTTCAACTGCACGGGCGCTGTTGCGGCAGAGGGGAGCTTGAACTCTGCTTCGTTTCTTGTTCACTTCTGCAGGGCAATGGCTCAGTTTGCTGCGATAGTGTTGATCCATACGTGAATGCAGATTGCAATCTTCAGCGTTTAGCGCTGCACTCTCAGATCTTCCTTGCATTTCTAGTGGTCCGCAGCTACAGCCCTCTGTGATTATTTTTGCAGCCAGCTTCAATGGACTGCTTCCCTGAAAGTACTCCGGGCATGTGCAAAGGTGATCGGCAGCATCGGAAAGACAAATTCTACGAGGTGCCATTCATGTGTCTCGGCTTAAGCTGGCATATGGTCATTCACATCTTAGGTAGACCCCCCACCCAGTAATAGTGACTATAAGGGATGATAAGGATTAAATTCGGGTCCTATTATATTCCTATTCTACTGCTTCTACAGGGTGGGGGGGTCCTCCTAATTCAAACTCAGTTGATGGCAAAACTTGGCTTGGGACTCAGGCTCTGCTCAAGGGCACGCAGGCAAATCCTTCAGGCCCCTAACACCCCAAGCGGAGCGGAAAAGTAGCAGCGTTGCTGCTGGTTGGCATCTCTCGAGCTTAGCAGACTTCGATCCTCGAACTTTCCAACACTGCTGCAAATGACGGGGAAGGGGGGGTGGGGGCAGAGAGGGGGGAAGGGGAGAGGTTAGGGTTAGGCTTTAGGGTTGAGGGGGTTTTCTCTGAAATCCTTGATAGGGACCCCATAGTCCCCATTTCCTCTTCATTTTCCCATACAACCTTAAAGTCCATAGAGCACCAACCAGTAAAGAATACTACAGTCGACAAATACCCCTAGGCACCAAGCTGTTAATGATGGCTATCCATTATACTCCGGCCAAGCAGGCGTGTTCCTATCAATAGTAGCAAGATTCTGCTAGCCCAAAACATTTTATTGGTTCTTAGTAGGGAATAGGAGAATGCAATCCCTATTGATATTAGCTGAATATACTATATTCCGGGAATAGTCCCTACGCGCAGCCATTAAGCCACTGGAAGTTGCAAGAAAAAGAGAAGAAAGTAGCGAGCAGATAGCTCATATCGTTTGCGTTGTTGCGCTTTGTCGCTACCTTCTGGGTCCAAGTGCCCAAGCATTAGGGCTTGCCAAAAATGACATGTCGCTCCTAAAGCACATTTATGTATTGGCACCGGAGTCTGTGGGTACAAGGATCCTGGATCCGGACGAGGTTGACTGCCCCATCACCTACATGTCGCAGGGTGCGATCCTCAGGCAAATGCAGCGAAACTGCAGAGAAAGTCACTGGTAGTGTGCAGCGTTGAGACGGGCATCCGTATTGAAGGCGGGCAGGTCTAGGCCAACAGTGTTGCACAGGACACACATGGGAGATTCTCAACATAAGTCCAATATCGGTCTAATCAGCAAGCCCCAAGCGTTCCCGTCACAATTTCTACACAACATAATCCCAGGATCCCCGATGTTCTCATCTTTTGAAAGGGTTCGCTAAGCTCCCAGATGCATCAAGCAATTCTTTAGATGTCGCAAGGCATGACTCCTAAACGCGCAGTTCGTTAGTAGTGAATGGAGCAATGGATACATATAGCACAGATAATCCCCAATGATATGCCAGTTGCCAGGTTCTTTTCCACTCCTCCCTTCGTTATTAGCAGCCAGCAAGTACTTGCAGGCATGATCCGCCCCCCGAAAGTTCGCTACATGGTTCTGTGAGAATTCTGGATACCTGGCATTTTGCTGAGATTGCCTGAATAATACAGAAGCCTGAATACTTCACAATACCATTCCCTCGTGGTTCTCATGTAGTTGATGGTATAGCCTATCCCCAAAACCTTGTTCTAATGAAACGAGGCCCTACCTTCCTATGCCCGAAGTCCTCAACCCTGGCCCTAAGCCCTGAAGACCTTGAACACAATACCTAGATCTAAGTACCTTGAAGGTTTAGGGTTTAGGATTTAGGGCTTAGGGTAAAACATCCCAAGAAGGTCTGGAGGACTTGACCGGCTACTTCCGCGCCTGGGCCCTGGGCCGCCATTTCCGCTTCTTGCTCTTGCCCGATGCCACAGAGAACCGCGTCTTCAATGGCCAGGACTCGGGAGACTAAACCCCTCCCCCTAATATCAAACATTCCCACCCCCCTAATATGAAATACTACCCATTGTGGTGTGTTATACTATATTGGGAGTCTGTAATGTCATGGGAGGTGGGGTTAACGTAAGGGGAGGGGGGCAAATGAGATTAGTTGTAAGGACACATCAGTGCTGAAGGATGATGGAGAAGAAGCGCAAATTATGGCAATCTTGGAAAAGTTCCGCTTGCTGCAGTATTAGTACAGGGAGTTGGCGTATTCTTTCTGACGGGCAAAACCACACCCGTAGCGAGACTTAGTAGTTATAGTTGCAGAAACTAGCTTGACAGCTGGGTTCAATTTCAGAGCACCTGGGCAATTAGCAAGGCCTTCAGCACAAAACGACAGTAGCACTTACAGTATCCTGAGTGAGAAGGGTTGATTTCCAGCTCTTGCAGGCTTGCCTCTGTGATTTGTAATGGCTAGCGTATGAACACCGACAGTACCAGTAAGAGCAATAGCACCAGCAATAGTACCAGTAATACTACTAGTATGATAGTAGCAAGAGTACTACTAACAGTATTTTGGCTTTGCTTTGAAGGAGTTTTTCCAGGCCGGTTTCGAGGCGTCAGGCAGAAGGCTAGCGTTGGCACGGCAGGAGATTGCTAGAATCGACGAATTCTGCTGCAACCAGAACAAGGATGCACCAACTACGTGGCTTGGACTGCACGTAGCGATCTGTAGCAGCCTTTACGTTCTTGCTCTGAACCGCAGTTGGAATTTCTCTTCTTCAGATCCCTGCCATGTTGAAGAAACTATGTGTGCAAAGCAGATGGAACACTTGATGCTACTTGGAGAGTCAGGCAGACTTAGTAAGTAGGTTACTAACCCGTATAACCCATATAGTAACCCTAGGTATCCTAATTATTAACCTACTTACTAAGTCCCCCTGACCCTCCAAGTACCAGCCCCCAGCGAACTGAGGCCGACGATTTGCACGACGCGTGTGCCTGGGGTGCACTTCGTAGCCTGAAATTCTGAACCTACGCGAAACCCCACTGAAAACCACAAAATCACGAAATCTGGAGCCCTCTAAACCCTAAAGCCTAAAGCCCTGAACCCTAAACCCTAAAGCCCTGAACCCTAAATCACTTTGAGAAGGTTTGTTGGGATTTCAAAGCCAGCGACTTCCTCGACCGCTCGGCCCGCTCAAGCAGTCCCAAGCGGAAGCGGGTTGGACAGCCTAAGCCGCCTCTTGGCTTTCTTTAGGGTTTAGGGTTTAGGGCTTAGGTATTTTGAAACTTACTGATGGTCAGTAGGGCTCAGTAGGGAAGAAAAAGAGAATATAATCCCTTTATACATACATACAGTATGCCTCTTGGCTTTCTGAAACAAAAACTGGTGGTCAGTAGGGAATGAGAGAATATGATCCCTATATACATATACATATACATATAATCCTTTTTAAGTATTCCCTTATTCCCTACTAACCCCCAGTAATCTTACAGCTAGGAAGTTGGGATTGAGGGTTCCTTTTTGAGTTTCGAAGAATGGCTGATAACCCATCACGGGAACCTCCGCAATCTGTGGACAATCCCCCAAAGAAAGGAAACCCTAGAACCTTTGACTCCAGATCCTAAAGCCCCTCCTAGACCCTCAAAAAACCAGACAATCTAAAGACTCTAAATCCCTGAGACCCCAAAACCCTAAACCCTAAATCCTAAATTTCTGAGACCCCAAAACCCTAAACCCTAAACCCTAAATTTCTGAGACCCCAAAACCCTAAACTTCTGAGCCCCCTAAACCCTAAATCCCTGAGACCCCTAAACCCTGGAAGTGCGCACTCTATATAATCCCTATGTAATCCCTATAATCCCTCTAGTTTCCATTTTCTTTTCCATTATCCCAATATAACCCTAATATACCCCAACCCCTAAACCCTAAACGCTAAACCCTAAACCCAATGGTACATCCATATTCTTAGGTCCAAGGATGATGAGTCCCCCTGCCGCATGCTGAGCTTACTAAGGCTCCTGGGTTGCTGTTAGGGTTTAGGGTTTGGGGTTTAGGGTTTGCGGTTTGGGGTTTAGGGTTTAGGGTTTAGGGGTTTTGGGGGTTATATTGGGGTTATCATGGGATAATGGAAAATAAAATGGAAACTACACGTATATGGGGGTTTATATGGGAGTATGTAGGGGTTATATTGGGGATATATAGGATTAGTAATGGTTAGGGGCTAAGGGGTTGATGTTAAGGGACTTAAACGATGTTAAGGGTCTTGGGGTTGAGGGTTTGAGGGTCTTAGGTAGTAGTTTAGGGTTTTAGGCTTTGGGGATTTAGGTGTTCTGGGTTTTAGGCTTAGGGGTTGAGGTTCTGAGGTTTCAGGTTTTAAGTTTCTGGGGTTAGGGGCTCAGGGATTAGTGGGCATCATGGGGAATCAGGTGGCAGTGAAAACGGAAGATGTAACTGTGTAGGGGCCATGTAGGGGCTTGAAGGCCTTTAATTAAGTTACCAGAATCTCAAGGGTTCCAGGGTTGTACTCCTAAGGTCGTACCCCTAAAAGGTTTCTCTAATATGGCCTTAATATTGCCATTAGATGAGCCCATGTAGTCCCCTAGAGTCCCGTAAAAACATCCAAAAGGTCAGAGGTACGACCCTAGGGGTACAAGCCTGAAACCTCTGAACATGTGGATTTTTAGGACACAACCGGTCTTCCTGGCCGCCATGGTTTGGTGACCGAGCGGAAGTTCCATCGCTTCATAACCCTCTGTCTGTGTAACCACCATGGTAACTTCAGCCCTGTAGAAACCCAAAACGCTAAATCACAGAACCCCTATACAACCCTCATAAGGCTTTTGAAGGGACCCCACTACTTGGAGGGTCATGGGGACTTAGTAATTAGGTCAAAAATTAGGATAACTAGGATTACTGTTGGAGGCCCATGGGACTTAGTAACCACGTATAACTGGGCTTATAACCTTACTTATAACCCCCTTAAATGGGCTTATAGGGGTTACCCCAATGATAAGAAGGGTTATAATCCCAGTTATAAGTAGTCACTAAGTCTCATGGGCCTGGAAGTATTCGCCTACTTACGAAGTCCTCCCGACCCTCCATGGATGGTAACTTAATCCGGGCTGCTGTTAAGGAACTTAATCTAAGTTACTATATTGGGGAAACCCTATAAATTTCTATATATATATATACCCATTATGGTAACTTAATTTAAGTTACTTAACAGCAACCCAGTAATCGCAGCCTAGGCTCTTCATCGCAAAGAGCAAGAGCCCTGTCTGGAGCTGCTTCTACCTCAGGCACGTATGGCTACAGGACTGGTGGGGTTTAGGGTTTTAGGGTTTTAGGGTTTAAGGGTTTAGGGTTGTAGGGTTTTACGGTTTAGGGTTTTAGGGTTTAGGGTTTCAGGGTTTAGGGTTTCAGGGTTTAGGGGATGGCTACAGGACTGGTGCTCACTTTATTAGGAGTTACAATACAACCCCCCCCCCAAATGTACCCTCCTCCCAGAGTTCAAGGAGCTAAGAAGAACTATATGGAGCTGAATGAGGCCTAATAGGGTTCTGAATTAGCGGGGGTGCATTTGGGGAGGTACACGTGTAACTCCTAGCTTTAAGCCCTGCAAGAACCAGCTACAACTAAGTTTCGCGAGCCCAGGGACTGTTTCCCAGGCATATGTTGAAAACATAGGGGGGTTGAACAACAGGGCCTGTTTCTGGGTCTTCCACACTGCAAGGGGTATACAGTCGGCCCCCCCTATGTTGGAAGCTCCTTTTTTTTTTGTGGTAGTTTCCCAACATAGGGGGACCCCGACAGAGACTTTCAGATAGTCAAATTCTTATTATGGGGACCCCACAAAATGGTACCCATAACTTAGGGAACCCTAAACCCTGAACCCTAATCCCTAAACCCTATATATCCCCTGTAATCCCTTTAAAGGCACCCATAATTTCCGGAAACCCCCTTATCTTGTGTAAAGCAGAGGGCTTCAGCAGGATCCCACCATCCTGGACCCTGCGGCAGACTACTGCGTGAAGCACTTTATCTTCGTTGTGGTGCTGCCGCTCTACACACAGATGCCGGCACTTGAGGAGCTGCAATGGGCAGAAGGTCAGGGGGGCCTAGTAAGTCCAGAAGTATACTTAGAATCCCCATGAGCTATGTAATAGGCCCAGTTACTCCCATTAACCCACGTAGTACGCACCCGGCACTCGGAGTGACGCATTATGGAGCAGAGGGCAAGTCTTGCCATGCTAAAACCTCCGGAATGCTGCCCACACCCTTGCAAGAGCCTTCGTAGTACGCCCAAATGGCAAGAACCTCAACAACTAATTGGATCCCGGTAGTTAGAGATTCATCTTGTTCCTTCAGACCCGACTCCACTACCGAGGTCTCGCCGGCAACCCAAAACCCAATTCCCCAAAGCGCCCCCAAAAACTAAATGCAGAACACTAAAGCCCTAATCCATCTAATCCCTAAGAACCCCAAGCCCCTTGAAGAATTAAAGATTCTAAACGCTGAACGCAAAAGCCCTACTCCATCTAATCCCTAGATCCCTGACCGCACAATAACCTGCAAAACCCTGAACCATAAGGCTTTCATCCCTAGAACTAACCCTCTTCAGGACCTGCTAACCATGGACGCGCTGGAAACCAACCTGAAGAAGGGAGCGACCCTTCGCCAGTTGCTCCTCGAGAAGCCTCTTGGTTGGCAACCTGCGTATGAGCCATGTAGGGTTTGGGGTTCAGAGTTTGTAGTTTAGGGTCTAGGGTTTAGCGTGGGAGTCTGGAGTTTAGAGTTTAGATCCAGTCTCGCCAAGGAGGAGACAGAATTCTACTATGGCCATTGAAACCGGAAGCCCGAAACCTACAAGCCCAAAGCGTAAGACCTAATCCTGGGGATCTAAGTCTACAGCATTGGGCCCTACAGCCTATGGACATAACCTACATTGGGCCATTGGGAACCGTAGTGTAAACAAGGTCCCACAACGTGGCGCTGAAGGAGCGAGAAGCAATCTCCACGCTGGACACCGTGGTGCCGGTGGCAGGTCTGAAATAGGTAAGAATAGCAGCATTGGTCAGTAGTAGTGACAATAGTACTACTAGTAACTGTGTAAGCGTGATAGTATTGACCCTGAACCCTAAACCCTAATGGCGGCTATGATGGTGAACATTCCACCTGCCACAAAAGTAGAGGCCATTTGTAATTACGTTCACTCGCACTGTTGGTGCCACTGCTTTGTTCGCGTTATTGGTCTGTTAGCTCACTTATGTTCAGTGTCTAGGCTTTTACAGGTCAGTGTGACCTTGCTCATGCCCAACCCCAGCCCAACCCTGAAACTTTCTTGCCACTCTGCAGCAGCAAGGTACATTCTCTGAACTGCAATTAGTAGGGAACAGCCAAGATATGACCACGCAATATCCTATAGCCCTTTAAATGGTCCATGCTAGATATCTCTAGTCTTTCACCATGTACCTACCTAGAACCTAAGCACTCATTCCTTGTGCGTGTGTATACATATATAATACCCGGCTTCTATTCAATTATCCATTTTGCATCCGTCTCGTTAAGGTTGACTTTGTAGGATGTATCACGACTTACCCTCCTTTTCATATTTCTCCTCACAAGGTGCCGCCTTGATTAGTGTAGGCTTGTGGTATGGTAGTTGAGCCCAGTAGTATAGAGAAGTGTTTACGCAGAGAGCCGTGAACCAACCCTAAACCCTAATACCCTGATACTCTAAACTTTAAACCCTAATACCCTAAACCCTAATACCCGGAGCCATCTGGGACCTGAAGCTGCGTCTCAAGGCATGGCTCTTGGAAAGCGGCCGAGGCGTTTCCAGCTGCCACCCTGTTGCAGCCAGCAGTGAAGTCTGCCAGCGTAGCTATGCATGAGCTGTAGTCTAAACTCCTTAAAAGAGGGTTATGTAAGGGAATATATTGGGGAGTATTATAGGAGGTATAATTATAACGAGGGGAAACTTGGAGTTTCGACAGTAGCTCACATGGTTCGAGGGCTTTTGAAGGTCAAGGTCGGGTCCAGGGGACATTGACGTAGAAACGTTGAGGGAGTTGTGCACGGGATGCTTTTCCCAGTGACTGGCAGGTCATGACAACCGTAATAACGATATCCTTCTTGCTGTCACTGCTTTTGCCAGGAACACTAGGCAAGATCGCTACGATGCTGCTCCAGGAAAGTATCGCACTAAGTATTCCCCTGCTACAGCTTCACATGTAACTACTCTCTGGCAGACTTGCGGTTTTGTTTGCATCAGCAAGAGGATTTGGGTACCCCCAGCCCCCAAAAGTGTCCTTGTATCTGAGCTTTAGGACCCACAGCTTACCGGCAGTTGGTAGGGAATGTACTTGCTACCCTAAGCTAACCTTAAACCCGAACGATGCTACGGCCCCATTTTGTTGGGCTTTCGCACCCCGAGAAATGGCAACTGAGCTGTGTAGGGACAACTCAAGTAAGTTATGACCAGTCCCTTAAAGTTAACTTTGGAGGCAAGTATCCACAAGGCCACTGAAAAGGGAGTAGTGGTAACAGCAGGTTACTCTGCGACTATCACATATAACTCTGATAGAGTCCTCATTTCGGGGATTGAGGTTTCGCGAACCTGTATAGCTAAGATTTTAGAAATATTCCTAGCTGTCCTAGATAGAACATGCAACTGTGCTCTAATTCAGGCTGTGGCCAATTCAGGCACTATTCGGAACTCTAACCCCTATTACAAGGATCTTGGTGCCTTCATATCAGTAATAGCAATAGTAACAATTGTAGTAATAGCAGTGGAAATAATCGTAGTAATCACAATGGTAAAACAAGTATTGGTAACTGAGGCATGGTGGGTTGGCACTTCGTGGCCCGCATCGGCCTCGCTGCAGTGCGCGACTTCCCCGGCTGGTCGAGGGTAGCCAAGAGCCTCGCACGTAGAAAATCTGCTTCGGGATTCCGGGCTTTTGGTTTAGGGAATTCGGGTTAGGGTTTAGGGTTTAGGGTTTAGGGTTTAGGGTGAGGGTTTAGGGTGTTTGGGGATTCTTGGCTTACCTTAAAAGACCTTCAGTGTCGGGACCTTATAGTATAAATCCCTCTGTGAACTCCCAAAAACTGAAGGTCTCTAGCGTCTAATGTAGAGTTTACGGGTAAGGGTTAGGGCTTCCTTTTTACAGGTCCAAGTACGTACCTAAATAGAGCGAATGAACAAGAACATGGAAGCTGCCATAGGGTTTCGGGTCCAAGTACATGAACAACCGGTATATGATTTGGGCTTGAAGGACCTATCTAGGAACCCCTTTGAGCCCAACGTGCTTAGCATTTGTAGAGCTTTAGCTCGTAGGGGTTGTTGGGAATGAAGGCAGTGGAAAATAGGTAAGCCGAAGCTACGACATTGGGGTTTAGGTGGTGAGTAGGGAATGAAGAAGTGGAATGAAAAGCGTCCTGTTCAGGCTTTAAAGGAGTTATCCATTCCTCCCTTCCTTACAGGCCATCCATCAAGAAGCTTAGGGTGCATTCAGGGTTCAGGGCTGAAGGTCTAGGATTTTTAGGGGCGTGTCTGGGTGGTTGTCAAGAAGTTTGGAGCAAGCTACAACCAAAAGAGCCATAGCCTAAACTCCTAGTATCCCCCTTAATAACCCTTATAGTAGTCCCCTATACAATCCCCTCTATACCCCCCCTTTAAGGAGTTTAGATTACGGCTCCTAGGGGATGCTGTGTTCCCATATTTGGTTCAAGCATTCCCAGAGTTGGGGAGTTCTCCACACCGGGAAAAAGGATGTACACATCATATGAGCCATAATCTAAACTCCTTAAAGGGGTTTGTATAGGGGATTATATAGCGGACTCTTATAGGGCTTATTAAGGGGGATACTAGGAGTTTAGACAGTAGCTCATATGCAGGGACAATCTGTAGACATAAGTTGTGAGGATATGTGAGGATGATTAGAACAAGTGCCACGCAAGAAGCGAGGCATTCGCCCACTTGACTAAACTTGCTGTTCTCATTTCCAGCGTAAGAGAATTGCCAGCCCCTTGGATCCTAAGCTGAATATTCGGGAGACTGCTCTTCTTTGCAAACTGGGATTCGTGGATGGAAATTCTGGATTCTGGAATGCTGGCGCACCAACCCAATCTGTATGTCCTCGGAGCAAAACCACAGGCGGATAAGGGCCCGTTCGACTTGCTGCGGACAAATGCGAATCCAATCTTTGGCAGGTTCCATTCACCCATTTGCCCCTGTCCCCGTGTCCCTGCTAGCCTAGGACCCTTTTCAAGCTGCATCCCAAACCCACTGGGGTAGACGTGGCCGAGCGGACCATAAACGACAAGGACTGGGAGATGCGAGGCATGGGTCTCTTCAACACATGGGTGGTTGTCAAGACTATGGTCCTTTTTGGGGTACCCTAAATATTAGGTGCCGTATTATAATAGGGACCCAAAAAGGGACCGTAATGTTGACAACCACCCACATGCCAACACCAAAATTGATCCAGCATGTTGCAGAGTTCGTCGTCATGAAGTCGTGCTGGGCAAGGCTCGCAGGACGTTCATGGAGAATCGTGTTGAACAGTGGCTGTTGTGCGGACAAGCCTTCTGGAAACTTCCGCCTAGGTCCTACGATGTCGTGTGGTATGGAGCCATGTGCATCCTTATTAGCACTTAAGATCCTTATTTTGTTCGATAAAACGCACTTATGATAAAAGGTTCGTCTTTATTTGGATTGTCCAAGAATGGGGAACCATACCAATATACAATGGTCACTTGTGTCCTTCTTTCGCAAGAAGGGACCCGAAACTTTCGGCCGCTTCAGCAAGGGTGCTGACAGGAGGACGGACTTCTTTGCTGGGCAGCAGACACTTCGGTGCATGGCCTCCCCCTTGTCTTCATCAGTGGCTGGATCAGACTACCAGTAGCAACTTTTTTTGCTGGTGTTCTCTAAGTTCCTGTATAATCCTTTTTTAGATCAGCACGATTTCCTATTTGAGCCATAGTCTAAAATTAAAGGGGATTGTATAGGGGAGAATTGTAGGGGTTCTTGAAGGGGATACTAGGAGTTTAGACTAGATAGCTCATTCCTTCATTGCGTACTCACCCGCAGTAAATTGTTGAGCAAGTACCGTGTTCGGCCCGGCTTCAAAACAAAGCTCTTCTTGGAAGTATGCACGTGAAAACGTCAATATTATAGCGGGCCCCCAAAACAAGCTTTGTTTCTTCGTTATCATAATCCTGGTAACAACCGAAAATTTTAATTTTTGGTGGGGTTCTGTGGCCGGTCGAGAATGCAATGTAGAAGCAAAATAGTAAGAGTCTGTACATGACCAAGAGGACTCTCACCTCCATAACTTACAGGTGGCGTGCTGGCCTTCTTATGATTGCTGTTGCCATTGATTTTCAAAACGCGTGTTTGTATGAATTGCGACAACCATCTCAAAAGCAACCTCTTACATTTTGCATGTGGTAGTTTCGCAAGGGGACCCCAAGTTTGACCCAATATACTGTAATCCTTATTCTGGGGGCCCCCAAAATGTTACCCCTCATTTTGGAAACCCCCATATAGGTCTTTACAAAGAACCGAGCCTGGAACCCCAGATTTTGACAACAACATCCGCTCCAATAATTGCATCACAGCGACGATCACGATGACACAGCCTATAGCCCTTCCAGCACCTGAACCACAAACATACGCAGAATAATTGGCCATTCGGGCTATTTTGATGGGTTCTGAGCGATCATTTTACTTAATTTTTCGGGTCCAGGTGGCGCTCAAAAGTTAGCCACATGCGATCCTCTGGAGCCCATAACCTGTTCAGGAAATCCGCATCCTTACGAAATCCGCGTCCTTACTTGAATTGTGGTTTGTGAGGGAATCCTGCTGTAGTTCCTACATGGTCCCCAAGTAGTATTCCGTTCTGGTTCTTGCGTTCCGAGTAACCACGAACTCTCACAAAAGGTCCTAAACCGTGGATAATGCCAACTGTCTTTTCCATTCTTTCGCCGCTAACTGCCCTAAGTCTACATCCCAGATCCTATATGATATGATATAGTAGCTTCATTTTATACCGGCTGCAAACAAGTTACGAAGTTGAGGTAAGTCCCTTCAGAAGCTGACCGGCTACTCCAGCGACTTTGCCTTAGCTCGGACTCACAGCCGCAAATTCTGAAAACTGCCGTTCATGGCCCTGGTTTGGGGTCTTGGGTTTGAGGATATAATATACCCCTAAGGGTCCAAGTACCCAATAATCATATACTTACCCAAAACCTGTACTAAAATCCTTATTACCCAAATCCCAAGTACCTAACTATTGGGTACATGGACCCTCTGGGTACTATAATGTATTATAACATACTATAGTATACTATAGTATGCTATAATATATTATAATATACTATAATGCACTGGTTGGGGGTCTAAAGGCTCGGTTTTTGGCTTGAGCTTGATTGTTCAGGGCAGGAGGCCAGGGGAGTACCCTGAGGCTGTTTCTTCCTTGGGTACCTAGTTAGTTGCCCCCGCGGATTTACATTCTTACTCCCATGTTGCTATTGTGAATTCCGGGGTCTCGATGGTCCGAATTTAGCAACAGAGCAGGTGCCATTCCATTCGGACTTCTTTAGGCTCTATGCACCCTAGCCCTTTTCATGTTGGCTGATTGGGCTCGCTCGAGAAGCTCGCTGCCAACACACGCTGCAAGCGTTTAAGGCGTGGGGCCACGAGAGAATGATATGGAATGTTCAAGGATGCATCCATCATCATGAATCTCACGAGCATTCTTGTTCTTGTCCATACTACTTACCTACCCAAACCAGCACAACTACGCTCGGGCTCAGACAATCCCCGAGTTCTGCATCAAATCAAGGGTGAGGCAGGCAGGGTCTCAATGAATGACGAGTGGCTACCTTAAAGGGACTTTAATGGGAACCCCAAGTTCCCAAGAATTTAGTAGGAACATATGGTAGTTTCCCAAAATAAGGGGACCCCAATATAGACCCCAAAATACTATAGTCCTTATTATTGGGACCCCTAAAATGGTACCCCTAATTTTGGGAAATCCCCATATATAATAGAATATAAGGACCCTGGTAGGTATGTTCCTATCATATTCCTACTATACTCTTGGGATACCCTGTTTGGGGTTCCCATTAAAGTCCCTTTATACCTAAGAATGTGGGTCCCGTGGTTGTGGCACAAGCACTTGGTGCCAGTTGACCCCCAATATATACCCCATTATACAAAAAAGTAGTTTCCATGTTCTTTTTATCATTGTCCCTATATTGCCCCTATATTATATCCTTATATTCCCTAAACAGAAATTTCCAATTTCTTTTCCATTATCCCTACGTTGCCCTATATTATATCCCCAATCTTAGCCCAACAAGCCCGGATTGATTTCCAAGACACATCATCTCCTGTTCGGAGAATACGCCGAACCAGCTTGTAACCAGCTTGTATTGAGGATATTTATATATATATGAAAGGATATTACCTCAATAATGGAGAATCAAATGGAAAAGAACATGGAAGAGGAGATGGAAACTGGGGTTACCATAGGGTATATTGGGGTAAATCATACTCCATTCAGCAACAAGAGAAAGCTCATCCGAGGAATGTACAGCTGTTCCAGTTCGTGCCTCAGCAAGTCATCTGTACAGCCGCTGGAAGAGGTGTCTTCCTTCTCCCGAAGCAGACGCCCAGAGGGAGAAGTCTGAGTGACAAGTCCGAGTCCTCCCTAGCGTTTGGGGTTGCCTTGCACTTGTGGCATGCATTTGTGGGTGTTTTAAATTCGCTTTTCAAAAATACTGCAGGGTAAAAGCGTGCCGTTCCCAGACATGAAGACATCCATAGCTTCCTGAATTCAGACCCAGAGGTCATTCAGAAAAGCAAACACAATCAAGCTTGAACTTGCCCAGGAACATATCAGTTATAGCCTAAACTCCTAGTAACCCCCTTAATGATCCCTATACAGTTGTCCCCTGTATTAAATCCCTATATAACCCCCTTTAAGGAGTTAAGATTATGGCTCGTACTGTTTCGCCCGGATAGTTGTTTGGAGAGCAAGGCGCGAAACAGCATAAGTGGTAATCGCATACATGTACACATACCAAAAAAAGACAGTGAGGGGATGTACATACATTTCTGTGGAGCAAGGACAAGCCACTTCCCATTCCAGCCTGGATATGGGGCAACACTTGGTAGATTTATCAGCAGCAGGCGTCATCCCTTTCTCAGGTTCCTTCTTGGGAAGACATAGGTGTTGGGCATGCAAGGTTACTTCCAGGGATCAGAGCCCCCTTCCCGCCCAAATCTGTTGTCAGTTGCGGTCTGGGTTTTGGGTTTCTAGGCCGTAAGATCAAGGTCCCTCACTTCCTTTGCTTACTGATTGGTAGCAGGGAATGGAGGAATGGATCCTTGTGGTACCCCGTATATAGCCCCCATTAATACAGTGGTTTAAATTTTCTTTTCCGTTCCTAGAACTCTAAACATTAAACTCCGCACATCCCTATGACCCCTTAAAAGGCACGTAAGGCCAAGAGTAACTTCCGTTTCATTTCCAACGCCTTCATTCCTTACAACTAGAAAGATAATCCTGAACCGTAAAACCTACGTAGCCCTGGAAGCACCCGTTTCCATTACATCTTTCGTATGCTTGTCCAATTTGACTCTCCATGATTCCTACATATCCTCTAAATCCATGTAGAACCCCGTGTGCGTTTACAAGCCCTGATACAATCCAGTTTCCATGCCGTTTCCCTTTCGGGTTTCCACCATCATCCCACAAAAAACCTTATGTCACTCCATAGAACCTTATACACTTTAGCATAACTTGATATATACTCTGATCTAACCCTATATCCCCCTTTATAACATTATGATCTATAGCCCTAGAACTCCCTGCTTGCGCTCACAACCAGCAAGCCCAAGGCCCAAGAAGCAGCGCATAGACCAAGCCATCAATAACGAGGAGCCTGGAGCTCATCATCCTCTGCTGGCTAAGTGGTGCTAAAGGGGGGTTTAGGGTTTAGGGTTTAGGGGGGTGGAGAGGAGAATGGGAATTACCATTAGGGTTTAGGGTTTATAGGGCTTAGGGTTTCAGATGCCTAAGGGGAGTGGAGAGGAGAATGGAAACTAGTATAGGGTTTGGGGTTTAGGGTGGCTAAGGGGAAGTGGAACAGAAAGTGAAAGCGAATATAGGATTCTAGGTTGGTGCTCAAGGGGGAGCATGGGGGGAACGTAGGCAGCATTATAGGGGAGTCTAGATGGATTCTAGGCTACGTTCTAGGGATCCGCTACCGCACTCATCCCCAGGCAATTCGTTTCAAAGTAAACCCTACATCCTAAACCCTAGACTCCTAGACCCTAACACCTTATCCTAAACCCTAAAAAGCCTCAACCCTAATCCTAAACCTAGAACCACAGGTTTGAGATATTCATGGGCTCACCGCTGAGGCCTCAGCGAGTCGAGGACTTTGCCTCCCAGAAGAGGTGCAGCCGTGAACAGGATAATTTGGGTTTAGGGTTCAGGCTTAGAGAGAGAGAGAGAGAGTCCTGGGGTTCGCCCCAGCAGGGCTCTAGGGTCCTGCAGAGCCCATAGAAGAAGAAGAAGAAGAAGAGAGTCCTGAAAATAGGGTAATATAATATAGACTGCTACAGGGTGGGGGCCCCAAAGGATAGTGACTTATTGGTGCTCAAGAGGAAGCGGGGAAGGCAGAGCCATAGGGTTCAGGGTTTAGGTTGCAGAAGGTGAAGTGGGGACCAGAATGTCTGTAAGGTAGAAGTGAGTCAAGCCCGTGTTACATTCCTGCGAATCGATCTGCCGTGCACCGCACTCAGCCGACTGTGATACATTCCTCCGAATGGTGCCGGGAGCCCAAGAAGCGACAAGAAGAACATAAACCGATAACGCCCGGAACCCCCATAAAACGATAAGAAGGAATAACAACGATGACCCCAATTTGGTATGAAGAAAAGGTATGGGGGCAATCTCAACAGTGCCGTGGTGCTCATACTTGTACTCATGTCAGGTCTTACCGTTGTCGTGGCGTTCCAAGACTGATGCCATCTTCCTGGGACCCTCCAACGAAAGATAACCTAAGAAAACGGGAAGGCGATGCAAAGTATGACTTGTTTGTGTTAGGCAGAATTGGAAGATTCCAGTTTCTTAGCTAGTAGGGCAGAAATTTGGATGCTGGACTGCGTTAAGTTCGCCAACATACTAAACCTTGTTATGTCAATCGCATCGTAGTCGCTTCTAAGTGCAACCGGCCGATGACCCTTAACTCCAGTATTTGCCTGGCTTTCACGCCCAAACCATGTTGGAGGTTCATAGGTAGTGATAAAGTAGGGTCCGTCAGTAGAACAATTATAGTTTCTGCTTTACTTGGGGTACTTACAACCTACTGATATCCACCCATAAAGGTCCCTGCCGCAGGTCACACGGCGACAGCATGGCCAAGCACTCAGGACGGATGAAGCGGTATCGAGATCATACACATGAATGGTTTGTTGATGATCAATGGCATTTTGAGCAGCATGCTTTTAATAGGGTTGGAGAACATCATGACTTCCTGCAGGGATTTAACATATCATGTTGTGCCTTCTGGAAGGCAGCGACTGGACGCATAGAGGGTGAATACTCCATCCCTTCGCATAGCAAGCTTCCTCAGATTCCTCGAAGTACTGATCTATTCATCTATCCCGTTCCTCATTCATGGAGATTGACAGCACCGGGGTGAGTTGTAAAACTTAGCATGCGTGCGTTGTGTGCTCAAATAATACTCCTGCTTAGCAGGGAACGGGAAAGGGGCTACTGGGGTCGATCCTGGCAAAGATCTTGGGTGCTCGACATATCTCTAACATGATACCAACTAAGCATAATTCCTTCATCTGAGAAGGGTTCCCTAAAGACAGTCTACAAGGACTGCTACAGAGAACCTTTCGCCGTTCCCTCTGAAGGACCATACAGGATTGGTTGATTGGGTGGGCCTTAGGGTGTAGGGTAATTATCGGGGTACAGGCAAGGTTCCGGGTACTTAGGATGACTTTATAGGTTCACTCACACGCCTTTGAAAAATGGCATGCAGCCATGGCAGTCAAAATGATGGCTCCTGCCAGGTACTGATGTGCTTGGAGTAACGGCAACAGCCCAACAGACACCCCATCACCCTGAGATCTTGATTTATATCATTGCAGTGGCTTTGCACTGGCATACCCCTTTGACACCAAATTTCAAACTGCAGGTCTGCCCACCTGCCTCTATCTACTTACCCAGCCATTTACCCACCAACCGTTCTGGCGGCACCTCAGAGTCAGATTAGCGGAGTTCAAGGTGCTGGTCGCAGGCACTTAGACACGTTGTGCAGCCATGCATTGGTGGCACCTTGCTGCTGCCGCTGTGGCAATGGGCGCGATGTGGGCCGCATTCCTCTTCCGGTGCCCTCAGTGTTTTTCAGGACCTTCTGGTGGCAGTGGTAGTTCTGATGGCTCACTCTTCAGGACTTACATCTGTTATGGGCCTTATGTAGTGTAAGGATTTTGAGGGTGGAGATTTGGGATCACTGAACATTCTCCAACCCCACTCAGAAAGCCTTGAAACAGAGAGCGGCGCGCCATGAGGCAAGGGCCAGCGGTTGAGGACGAATGCGAAGTACGCACGCTTGAGCTACCGGGCTGCAGCTGGATAGCTGCCCTGTCAAATTCAGGTTTAGTGGTTACTATGGTACATCCGGATTATGGTACCCCAGTATGAGGTGGAAAAGAACATGGAAGATGAAACGGAAGCTGGCATTGATCATATAGTGACTCATAGGGATTGGGCTTTCCAAAATTATGGATCCCTTTGTGTGGGTCCGTGGAAGAACTAACTGTTCGCATAGCTGATATAGTATCTTCGGGATTGTGAGATACCCATTCGTGCTGGCTTCTGGCATCTGAGGGGGAGTCGGGTTTCTGAAAGGCGTTTCTTTGTGCACGTTCTACACAGTTGAACCCGCCAGCGTTGAGAATGCCCTGACACATCTGATAAGATGAATCGGGGAAGTTGTTCACGACCTCAGCCGACCTCACCCCAAGTGATTCCAAACCAGCTGAACTTCAGATTCTGGAGTCATTGCGATATGATCAGAGCAATGTAGCAGGTTGAAACTGACAGTGTTCATGAGAGCTAGGAGCGCTATGCGACGGTTTCTCAAATCTGGGGCCCAGGTACGGGGAATCAGGAGTTTCAGCTAGCATTCTATCCTGCGACTTCCTGTGTTGCAGAAGAAAAACGTAAGCCCCAAACCCCACACCCTAAATAGCAGTTTCCATGTTATTGTCCATTATCCGTATATGGCTGTCGAACCCGGGAGGTACAGCTCTCCTGCAGCATGGAAGCATTGGACGGATCTGGTAGTTTCCCTAAATAAGGGGAGCTCAACACTTATTATGCGGACCCCCCAAAAAGGTACCCCTAATTAAGGGAAACCCCCATCTGTGTTTCTTTCGGCACTTAATGATTTGAGCACAATCATGCTGTAAGATGCTAAGCCCTAAGCCCTGTATCAAGACCCATTGTTTACGTTCAACAATTGTGTTGCCTTGAAGTTGGAAGGCCTGAGCCCCAACTTGAAGCCACCATCTGTTGCAGCAGGGAAGTTGTTGTTTGCCCTGGCTTACGGCGCAGCGTCCAGGGTTCAGGATGTGGGACTTAGGGTGTAGAGTTTAGAACATACCAGAAAAGCCGTCTTGATATTGGAAGTATGAATTTTCGAGGAATTCTAGGTTACCTGAGCCCTGCCCTAAACCCTAAACCCTGAATCCCGAGCCAAGGAAACTCCGGTTGCACTGGCAGAGCATCTCTGGCGCAACATCCCACTCCGGGTGACCAAAGTGCCGAAAGGCGCTGCGCCCGTGCTTCGCAGCTTCAAGTCTAAGAATAGCAGGATATATGGGGTTGCTGTTAAGGAACTTAAATTAAGTTACTATACTGGAGAAACCCTATTATTTACTATATATACCCATTATGGTAACTTAATTTAAGTTCCTTAACAGCAACCCAGTGTAGGTTAGGCTCCAGGCTTCATTTTGCGCGGAAGCTGTGGGGGGGACTCTGGGCTGTCAGGGTGAAGGGTCCCTAATGGGAGCCCATGGATTGTTAGAGCAAGCTGGTTGAGGCCATCTCAAAACTCGGATGTTCATGATCGCGCAGCCTTCACCTTCAAAAGCCAGCACCTGACCGAAAGGCCTGCATGGACACAGAACCTGCCCGTGCGGGGCTATTTGCACCCTCCGCCCCGTTCACACACGCTGTATCATTAACCTGCAGCACGCTGCACCAAACGGCGTCGCCTGACAGCTTTCGCTTTCTTCAAAACTTATTATAACATACCACGGAATGTTATTATAGTTGGGGTTATATACTGAGAACTACTATAGTATGTGTTGGGGTTATATTGGGATAATGGAAAAGAAAATAGAAACTACTATTTTCAGCTACAAAGTGCATCAATCATAAGGCTTGACGATGCCCAGTTGCGAGACCTTGGCCACCGCACGGTGGAGCTCAGGCTGGAACCAGCTGTCACTTCTTGCTGGGGATTTCCGAGTCCAGAAGCACTTTGGAAGGTGTATATAGGTGGTTGTCAAAATTATGGTCCCTTTTCGTGTACCCTAAATATTGGGTGCCGTATTATACCAGGGATCCAAAAAGGCACCATAATTTTGACAACCACCCATATAAGTCAACCACTATAGTCGTTTCCATTTTATTGTCCATTATTCCCTATATAACACCGATAAAACCCTCATATTACCCCAATGGGTGAACTGGCAAGAAGCCTAGGTTTGCGGCGGCTTGGCTGATTGTCAAACCTTGAAGCACAGTGAACCTATCCGCCCAGCAATTACTCGGCTGCTGTTAAGGAGCCTAATCTAAGTTACTATATTGGGCAAACCATATTAACTTCTGTATATATACACACCCATTATAGTAACTTAAAGTCAAGTTCCTTAACAGCAACCCAGATTAATCAGAAGATCTCCAAACACCAAATCACCCACTGTGGTCGCAATTAGGTGTTGACAGCAGATGTGATCTAAGATGAAGTGTCTCGCGGGCCGGGCAACCGACGCATCAGCAAACACGCAGCTGCAGTTCTCCAATATGAGATTCTCCTTTGATGTAGCCTTTGGCACTTTCTACTTGTAGCTTGGAGACCAAGATGGTAGTTTCCCAAATTATGGGGACCCCAATATAGACCCAAACATACTATGGTCCTTTTTATGGGGTCCCACGACATGGTATCCCTAACTCACCCTAAACCCTAAACCCCCCCTGAGCCCTTAACCACCCTAATTTTGGGAAACCCACATATTGGGTGCCTGCGCTGAATCCCTGAGCAGGGAGATGGCGAAAGGCTCGAAGCTGTGAGTATTCTTGAGGTTTAGGGTTTAGGATTTTGGGTTGAGGGTTCAGGGTTTGGGTGGTTAGGCGCGTGGTTAGTAGGGAATGGAGGAATGAAAAGACAATGGAAGCTGTTGGTGCACAGTAAATTGGTTAGGGACACGAAGATCCATTCCTCCATTCCTACTAACTTGGGGTCTCGTTGGTTCTGGTAAACTTCTGGGGTGTCGGATTTATGTTGCAGGCCTTCGGGTCTGTTAGTTTAAAGTAAGGTGGGAGCTGGGAGCTTATGGAGCAACAGCTGCTGATTGATGGGTAGAGGATTTCAGGGGTTCGGGAGCAAGGCTCTGCGAGCAACACTGGCATTCCCAAATATTGGAATTCTAATGGGTTATGTAAGGGTTGTATAGGGATCATGGAAAAGAACATGGAACTACTCTTAAGTAGGGGTAGTACAGCAATGGTAACAAAAGTCATGTGTAGAAAATGTTATCTTGGTCAGGCTTGAACCCAGAGAGCCCAATACCCCTTAATTAAGGGATATACCCTAAATGGTACTAGGATCCCTAGTATGATTTAAGCTGTATTCCTTAATTAAGGGGTATTGGGCTCCCTGGGAAGTTGCGATGGTTCGGTGTGTTAGAACGGTAGGGCGGCTCAGTCAGTCAACCCAGGAGAGTTTGGGGTGTATATGAGCTATAGTCTAAATTCCTTAAAGTGGGGTTATATAGGGGATTGTATAGGGGAATATTATAGGGGTTATGAAGGGGGATACTAGGAGTTTAGATTATGGCTCATATGGGTTTACTAAGTCTACCCGCCATGCAGGTTTATATGCACAACAGGGTGGGGTGGTCCTGGTGTCTTGTTCAAGCAGGGCTTAAGCGGCATAAGCATAAAACTAGTCGCTGAAAATATTGATGCTGTTACGAGCAGTGTCCTGGCCGCAGTGTTGGGTCAAGCTTTTGAGCCCATCATTGCAGTTGCGTTTCCTGAGCCTCGGGCCCAAATTCACGAGCGGACAACTCAGTTCCAATTAACGCTACGCCAACGACCCTGCAGCGATTCAGTTTTGAAAATGGGTCCTACAACCAGTCTGAGAGGGTTCTTAGGGAAGGCCCGGCGCATGAGCCTGTAGCACATGTTTGCAAGAGATGACACATTTTTTCCAACATTCTGGTTCCTTATCATCTACCCACAAAAGCCCTGTCACCAGTGATTTTGGCCCGTCTGGTATTGCAAGGCGGTCAGATCCAGAAGAAGGCAGCGAAGCGCAACGCTAGCCTGGCCGAAGCTTTGGCTGGCGGACCCCTGGCAGGCCACTTCTACGTGGCGCAGGCTGGGTACTGGCAGGGTGCAAGCTCATGCATTCTGGGAGCTTCTGGCGGGGAATCAGTGGGCTTGAAGGGGGTGCAAGGACTAGTATAATATTGGCTGCTTTTTTACCTGTTCTTGTGAGTTCAGCTCAGGGTGAAATTGAAAACATAAAGTAGGGGCATTTCTTGCTATTTGATGTATCCCATACTGCTCACAGTACCTCATGACAAGGACTGCCAATGATGCCCATTCAGCACCCCAAATTTTATGCATCAAGGGCGGCATGTTGAAACAGTGCACAGGTCCAAGTCAAGAGTCTCCAGGGTTCCTCCTGCCCAAAGGGCACTGGAGCCTCAAGCCTGTTTCATTAGGGGTAATCAAGTAAGATGCTGTTTTTCTTTTTAGTGATCGTGCTTGTGCTTCACAAGAAGAGTGACATCTTCTTTCAAGCGTCAAGAAAGAGACGACTCAGGTGAGCCATAGTCTAAGCTTCCAGTATCCCCCTTACGAACCCTTGTAACAGTTGCCTATAAAACCCCTGATAAAACCCCCTTTATGGGTTTTAGACTACGAGTCAGGTGAGCATACCAAACTCCCTGCCAGAGCTCAGCGTTTCCTTGGCGCTGACCGTACCGCGCTTAGGGCTATGGCCCTATAGGGGTCCAAGGACCTAAATAAGCGGTCAATCGAGCATAGTCTAAACTCCAAAAAGGGGGTTCTAAGGGGATTATGTAGGGGACAATTATAGGGGGTTGTTAAGGGGGTTTCTGGGAGTTGACTATAGATCATATGAGCCCAGAGTACATATACAGGAACCCATTATGACCCAAATTATAGATTAGTTAGATACGTACTTGCACCCCTAGGGTGGAGTCAGGAGATTTGACGTGCTAGCTGAGCCATGTGGTGTCTCGTGCCTGGTATTCTGGTAGTAGGTGCCCTGTTCAAATAAGTCTCGGGGTTGATAGAAATGGGGCAGAAGAGTATGTTTGCCTAAGTGTTTTGCTGCCCGCTCGTAACTACTGCACATTGTCTGATTTTCCGTAGTTGGTGTTTGAGAACACGGCCATTTCTGCGCAGCACAGCCAACACAAGATGGGACACAATGGACACGCCTTCTCCATCTCTTTGCCCCCTGCGCCAAGGGCCCTCTGGAAGAAGCTTGGCAGACGCCCGCCGATCCTTTTGCCGGCATGCATGTTTCGTGTCATCTCATTCAACAGCGGCAGCCAGGCAGAGGTCATGTTCTTCCCCTTTTGTTGACGTCGGCAGTCAACAACAACAGCAGTGAAGCTGAAGCTGAGGAACGGTACAAGGGGAGGACTTGCAGCATCACCCTACCTCTACTACCATGGTGGAAGTGGCGAGCCAGGCTGCCTGACCTGTGTTTCTCAAAGTCGGAGACTTTTGTTGTTTCCATACTTATGTAGATATGCACACATAAATATCCCGCAAAATGACGAACCGGTACTCGAGCAGGGATCCAAAAGGGGCCCACGAAACGTGCATTCTATACTTCCGGTTGAACATTGCGAGAAAGCCGTGGTGGCAGAGAAATACATACATCATGCCGATACTGAATTCGCGACAGCAGGAGTGGTCCTTGTCGTGGTCTTAGCCCGATCTCAGTGCTGTTCACGCCACGTCAGGTGGTGGTTGTATACACATGTTTGTACTAACGAGAGCACTTGCACTGGCTGATTCAAACTCAACTTCCAGCTACCATCAATCACTACCCTGTACAGTGCCGACGCTCTGCAGAATCCATCAGCTGCATATGAGTAGTATTTTATTTGGGGATACTATGGTACCCATTATAGAGTAAGATTCTATCCTCCTTTTGGGGTATAGTATTTTATATAGAAATAATATGTTACTGGGTTTAACCCACCCAAAAAACGGCTACTCATATAAACATTAGGTCCTACCTCTTTCGGGATAGATGTTCTTGAGAAGGTCCGTCCCTTTACCTGCACTACGATGCGGCGGACAATCTGGTTCAGGCACGCAAGCTTAGTTGAGCAGTATTTAATTTGGGGATACTATGATACCCATTATAGAATAAGATTATATCCTTCGTTTGGGGTATAGTATTTTATAGAAGGAGTATAATCTTACTAGGTTCAACCACCAAAAAACACTACTCAGTTGGTGCCCCACTGCAAGGGGAACGCGCGGCATATCCTACCACTTCATGTCAATCAGTCAGGTGTTGGATGGAACCAAAGAGTTTTGGCTCTATGATCCATTTCAGGCCGCCCAGCTGTACCTCGTCCGCTTAACATGTGTCCACTGCAGCTTCGGTATCTCTTAAGCCACCCAAACATCTTGGGGGAAGACGTTTATATTCTGTGTGGAGCTGGCAATGAAGAACGCATGCTGAATCACTAACTTCAGATTCTGCAAGGTGAGGGGGATCGTGCTCGATTGACCACGACAGTTTGGCTGCTAGTTTCTCTGATGTTTGGCGCTAAGGCTATACGGAAGTAACAGCGAGCACGGAAACGCGTCTCCCATCAATGTGGAGAACCTTGGCAGCATGAGATGAGGTAAGGTCAGAGCTGCTGCAACGGGATGCAGGAGACAGCGTTTTCCCAATCCATGCCGAGATGAGAGAAATGCTAGCAGCATAAGTGCGGTCCCTCACTTCCTTCCCGGTAGCATGGCCGCTGCCGAATTTCTACATTTTCGCAACCGAAGAAGGAGACACACCCTTCTTTGTCAAGAAGGGCCCTTGACGGCCTCTGATTCGTACTTAGGACGTGGCCTTCCGAATCTGAACGCAGCCACCATGATCCATGTCCGCCGAATGCAACAGCGCCGACGACATCAAAAACAGAGGCAATAAACAGAAGATACAATGAGCAAACACCCGAAAGCAACACGACAAATACGGAGACGCCGGTCAAGCGACAGGAAATGTTCGATTCAAAGCCAGAATGTTTTTTTTGAAATACGCAGGCTGCTCACCTAAACCTATCTTCATCCGATGAAATCAAGACACAGGACCCGGACACTGAAAAATTGTGCTGGAACCCAACCCCTGTTATCATGCGCTGGCATACAACGGCACAGGTACACGGAAAGTCATGCAGGTTCTTTGGCTTTTGGGTAAGTATTGTCTGTAGCTTCTCAATCTAGAGCTTGGCCTCATCTAAGTCATAATGATAAATCGATAGAGTCTTTACACTCTAGAGACCCATGATGGAAATAATGGAGCTCAGAATTTGAGAACACTATATAAACCCTAAAACCTGCCCTAAACCCTACCCCTCCTCCCCCCCCACCCCATAGCTCTCCCGGAGAGCTGGCCCAGGTCCCCCAGCGTCTTCGAGGAGCCGGCAGAAAAAGCACATTGCTAGGAACAACATTATGGTTTGGATGTTGGGGTAGTGAGTAAGCAAAGGAGAGGGGATCCCATAGGGCACAAGCACGAAAGCTTGCGTGGATGATGTATCGGGTGTATTTGGACTTGAACCCAGGGGCTCATATGGCGGACAGTTTGCAGATGAAGTTGCTTGTCTGGCAACGTCTCTGGATTTTAAGTAGCTTGTAGATTGACGCCCCTCATACCGTGAGCCCGCGAGTAGAAAGCTCCATTCCAGTGGCGCTTGAAGCCCCTAAGCCCCATTCACCTTCCGAGGAGGTAAAACTTGAGCCCTACGCGGAAAGCCCAGCATCTGCCCCAGGAGACTATACTATACTCTATGAGAACATGTTATAATACACCATCCTAGAATACATTATAACATATATCTATAGATGTTATAATATACCCTACTATAATATACTATAATATCTGCCTCAGGACTACCCTTACTTTCGATTTGCACTGCCGCGGCGTTGCCGTGTCCGCGCGGGACAATGGCTGTACGTGCCGCTGCTAGGCGACAAGGCGAAGGTCTATCGTCCCCCAGTAGGTAGATATAATAGGGGTTTAGGGTTTTGGGTTTAGGGTTTGGGGTTTAGGGTTTGGGCATCATATACCCAAAGCCATAGGGATCTTACTATAACATACCCAAAGCCATAGTCTATCCACTCAAGGGGGACTATGGGGTCTGCAGCGGTAATGTGCTCAGATGAAGGTCCAAGAGGATCCAGCGTTTTGGAAGCATTTATGTCATCCTCAGGCTCTCAACTTCAAAACCCATTACACGCATGATCAGCCGTATCACTCTGGCTTTGCTGGGTATTTTTAGCCCACATCCTCAGTATGAAGCCATTTAACAGTAAGAGTCACAGTCATAGCAAGAGCAGTAGCAACAGTAGCAGTAATAGCAACGGAGTAGCAACAGTAGTCGTAACACCAACCAAGTCGTAAACTTACTGGTTCTGAGTAAGGAATAGGGGAACATACTCCCTATAAGATCCTCATATATTCCCTTCTTCCCTACTAACCCGAAACCCTAAACCCTATTTTCCTCGAATTCCTACAAAATCCCTGTATAATATATTCGCTTATTCATCCTCCTTCTCTACTAACCCTAAACCCTGAACCCTATCTTCGCGTAATTCCCTACCCAGAACCAGAAAGTAAACCCTGAGCTGAGGCTCTACTGGTGGCATGCTGTGAGGAGTGGGCCTGGTCGAGACATGGCCCAAGAGTTGACTCTGCCCAATATGAGCCATAGTCTAAACTCCTTCAAAGGGGGTTTTATAGGGGATTCTTGAGAGGAGTATCATGGGGCTTGTTAAGGCGGATACTGGGACTTTAGACTACAGCTCATTCGAGCATTCTCTCTATAACACCCTCTCTAGAATCCCGGCTGCCACTTCATTTTCCATGTCATTTTCCGATGATTCCCCATTTATTGCTCCTCGCGAATGTTTTGCAGCGATCCAGCGAGTGGCTCTTTAAATCAAAGGAGGACAGATGCCAGGCCTCAAGTATTCGTGTATACTTCTACATACTATATACGTACGTATATATAGAAAACACATGAGAAGGCCGAATATCCGGCCAGCCGGGGTGGGCGAGAGGTTGAGGATTTGTGTCACACACCTGTAAGCCCTGTTCCTGCGCTTTGACCATTTGGTTTCCTGATGCCTTGAGGAACTGTGTCCCTGGCGCACTTTGCCCACAGCGCTAAGAAGAAGAAAGGCATATTCGAAAAGTTCCTCTGCACCTCAGCTGCGTTACAAGTGGCCCTGGGCAGGGTTGCCCAGGGTATGTCTACGCTGGCAATGGTAGATCCTACCTTCAAACCACAGGAATATGGATTGGGAAGCTTCATGTAGGAAGTATATGACCGTATAGCTGTGAGACATAAGACATTTACTATGACAAGCGCCAGGTTTTTGGGAAGACAGTCTTAGGGTGGAGTCCTCGGCGTCCAGAAGGTTCATAAATGTGGCTGGGCCGGGCTCCGGGGTAAAGCTGGTCTTCAATTTGCAACTCAGCCTTGCTGCTACGCGGGACTGCAATAGCTTGCGTGTTCTGCCTTGTCGCAGTGAGCAATATATGTGGCAGAAGAAGACTACTCGTTGTAGGAACTCGGACATGCTGCAGAGGCGATCCTTACGTCAGACGCTATCGATCACCGAATCTCCGCGCTGCAGACTACATGTCCGTTTTTCTGCGCGAGACATGTTTCAAATCAGAGAAGGCCCTGCCCAGGCTCTCGTCTTCAGGGATCTTTAAAGGCATCCCGAGCAGCAGAAGCCTTGAATCGTACACTCCCAATAGATGCATACAGAATCCCTGTGATTTCTAGCAATCCCAGTCCTGAAATTAGCACTGAAAACTATAAGGGCCCCTCGGCAGGTGGCTACTCGGTGAAGGGTGCCCGCTTCGACTGCGGCAAAGGATGAGCTGGTCAAAAAAGATTGGGGCTGGGGGGGACCTGGGTAGGGAAAATCTCAGGTGATCACCAGATAGCCTCCCATAGCAATAGTCTCTTGTAATTCCTGATCTGCTAGTGTATACAACACTAGTGCTTCGTAGTATACTTACCTGGAGCGGGTTACAGGTCGCTGTGCTTCGGAGGAAGCGCTTAGGCCCGAGGAAGCCTTGTCTCCAGATGGATTGCAACCCAAATTTGTAGCCCATTCCTGGTGGGTAGCTGTGAGGTGTGTAGTCTCCAATGGGCCTTGTATGCCACTGGAAGTTGTATGGGAATATTAGGCAGACAACCCACCTGACAACGCCCCAACTGTAGACGGCTGCTTACAAACAAAATTCTACATGAGTAGTATTTCATTTGGGGATACTATAGTACCCATTATAGAGTAAGATTCTATCCTCCTTTTGGGGTATAGTTTTTTATATGAGGAATATAATCTTACCAGGTTCAACCACTAAAACAACGCTACTCACATGAGCTATAGTCTCAACTCCCTATATGAACGTCTATTATGACTTTCAGGCAGGAGGGGCAATGGGATTTTGAACGGTAGGCCACAGGTTTCTGGGGCACTCCCGGAGGGTCCTTCACTTGGAGTTGCTGAGGGTTGGCTAGCCATGACGTGATGACGGCACATGCGTATCTGGCAGAGGCGTGGGTTCTTTTGGACGAAAGCTTGTGAGATGTCATAGCGTGAGGCTGCAAGTTGTCGGGGACCTCAAACTTAAGTAACTTAGAAACCCTGAAGTAACCGCAGCAGTCAACGTGTATCAAAGCTGCTGCAAGCACAGGTAAAAATCAACACATATGCCCGTATCACGCTGCATGCCACACACTGAAGACATCTCAAAAGGCATTGCAGCTAGTTGAGAGATCCCAGACATGAGCTGATCCCAGAGCTTAAGCTCTTAAACCCCCCACGTCCCAAAGCCCCCTACATTGACCCCAGAATGCAAGACAGCACCACTGCAGCAGTCGAAGCAAACTTGCTCAGCAAAGTTGAGACCCCGTTGAACATGGAACACGCTTGATCAGAAGAAGAGGTTTTGGACATGTGAATGGAGGCAGGAGTGCCGCCGCAAAGCCATCACAATCCGCATTATCAAATCCTTGCATGGCCCTCCCTTGTTCCCATGTATATTGCCTGGTGGAAGCTTGCAACTCTCTGAAACCCACTTGATCCCTTGAACAGCCTGCATGTATGCGATGCAACCCCTCTAGAACCCCAAGCCCTAAAACTTTACTTCGCCCTAAATTTCAAAATCTCCTAAAAATATCCGTCGAGCCCTACCACCACCTAAGTTAAGCTTGATATGCTATAGTAGTTTCCATTTGCAGTATCCCAATAGAACCCCATCATACTACAGTAGTTTCCGTTTTCTTTTCCATTACACCCTAAACCCTCCACCCTATATAACCCCATTATGGTAGTTTCCATTTTCTTTTCCATTACCCCCACATAACCCATATTACCCCAACCCTAAACCCTAAACCCTAAACTGTAGTTTCCATTTTCTTTTCCATTACCCCTACATAACCCCCAAAGGTCAGCCTGCTACTCCTGGAGAAGAGATGTGGGGACCGCTTCTTCGTGCTACAGCAGACGCGGGAGACCAAGATGACTAAGGAGTGCCATTGACGGTTTAGGGTTCAGGTTTTAGTGTTTAGGGGTCTAGATTTAGGATTCAGGGGTTTAGTGCGTAGGGGTTAATGAAGGTTTAGGGTTTAAGGTTTAGGGTTTAGGGTTATGTCTCATCGCGAATCGTAGTTGTAGCAGTCACAATACTAGTAGCAGTCGTTGTTTTAGCAGAAGCAGGTGGAGTAGCAGCAGCAGGAGGAGTAGTACTAGCTGCAAGACTAGGAGTAGGACAAGGACTAGAAAGAGAAACAGTCGTGGTGGTGCGGCGGCAGAGGTGGTGGTGACGACGTATCAGACCGATGGCACTGAAAGATTCTGTGTGGCTCCTCCCACTGCTAAAACATCGTTATTATTATTACTACTGTTGTTCTTACCTTTCTTGATATCAGCATGCCATGTTGGGCCTGAATCATCATTCTCGTGTTCTATACCGGGCCAGCGGGGATTGTCATGCTTAGTGCCCAACATGCGCTCGATTCACGCAGCGCTCTCTGACACAACCTCTTCCAGGCCTGGCAACAACGCAACAGAAAATAGGACTGATGATAGTAATACAAACAGTAGTAAGCGTTCCAAACAACAGTAGTAATCATGTAGAATAATCGTAGTATGCCGGAGTGCGCCGAGGATGCTTGTAACACACCCCGCCGAGCACGGCGTCCCAACCTCAAGCCCACGCAGCCAGAGTCATCGAGACCTAGAAAGCGCAAAGTTGCCCAAGGGTGTGCGGCCGTGACGTGACATCACTGTTGGGACCCCCTTGTATCGGGGGTGATGCAAACTGTACCCCCCTTGTGCCCATCAATTCCTGGCAACCACCAGAATAGAGAAATGCATACTCAGAACATGAATATACATGCAAAAAGTTCAACAACAGAACACCTGTACATCTTGCCAGCAACAGGTTCTACCTGGTCGAGCAGCGAAGCGACCGAGGGTATGTGCTCTCAGCCTGGCACCCATGAGAATCGAGGGTGAGCGTGCCAGCAAGTATGGTTCTACAATCCGAATCTCATGACTGTTGCCATGAGCTTTTTCAGATCCTCGCTTAAGGCAAAAATCTAAGGTTTGCGGTGCCTAGGAGGTTGGAATCAGCATGCTTGCCGCTAAGCACAGGCAGTATCTCACCTTTCTTGAAGCGTTGTAAGCTTGCGCCTGTTGGCCTTTCACATTCGTGGTTGTCAAAAATTATGGTCCCTTTTTGGATCCCTAGTATGATACGGCACTTAATAAGTAGGGTACCCAAAAAGGGACCGTAATTTTGACAACCACCCACATGGGCTCTTGTTGAAACTGCTGAGATTCTGAACCCGATCAAGCTGGACATGCCTGCAGTTCTCAAGTCCCATCAGGCATGGCTTTCCTTCAAGCACTTTTTGCTTCGCGCTACATGAGATGCCGTGGCGCAAGAAAGATGTAGTTGTATGCGTGTAGTACTACGGGTGGATGGGAAAAATACCGCATGACTCTGAGTACCGCATGGTTTGGAGTTATGTCGTTGCATAGCAAGGGCATGCAGGAATTGTAGCATCAACCGTGTGTCTTGCTCTGCCTGCCCGCGAGATTACAGAGCTCAACGAGGACGAAATGGGCTTAGCCGCAATCCCAGGCAGAAGTCACACGAGTTGCCCTCAGCCCATGAGCCTCTGTTGTCAGGTTGACAACCCAGGTTACGGTGAAGGAACTTAAAACGCGTTACCATTACGAAGAAACCGCATTATTTGCTATAGGTCCATAGTATTGTGTGTACTTTGATGTAGCATCGGCAATCTAGTAAATTGAAATTTGAACAGCATGCCCTGCTTCCAGAGGCCTTGGATGAATGGGGAGTTTTCCTCGGACGGCAGCGGGAGGCCTCCTTTCCTATACGAGTGGGGATACAAATAACCGCCATAGCTCAAAGGAGGTATCACGTGCAGGCTTTAAGGCTTGAAGAGGGTATGATTCATAGACTCAAGGTCCCAAAGTGGGTATTGTCTATAGACTTTTAGGGCCCAAAGTAGGTGTTACCTATAGGTTTTACCGAACAAAGCCCTATAGGCTTAGATCCTGGGGCCGCAGAAGTTGGTTAAAACCTCAAGCCTTTGAGCTGTTCGGTTGCGGTTGAACTCCTACTACCTGGCCAACTCTATTTTGGGCAGAAGGCGTTTAAGGTTGGTTTAGGGTTGAGGGTTTAGGGCAAGCAGCGTACCCTTCCTTTCAAGGTTTCTTAGACGGGAACAGAATTTGGTACTCTGAAATAAAATCTTAAAGATTCCCACTGAGCATACAAGAGGTTTCATCGAAACCGTGCATGTTCATGGCACATTTTCTCGATCCTACCTTGTTTAATTTGATACCAAAAATGTGCTCTACATCCAGACGGTGGCCCCTGGTGAACCTGAACTTCAGGTGGAGTTTCTCAAGAGGACCCCTAATTATCATCCCTAAACAGGTTTTGCTGTCAAGGAACTTAAGTTAAGTTACTATCATACGGAAACCTTATTATTCACTATATACCTGCACTATGGTAACTTAATTTAAGCTTCTTAACAGCAGCCCTGTAAAAGGGGGCCCACAGTGCCTTTGCAACCCCCGCGCAGGCTGTCAGGTCCTCAACACCTTCCCGCTCCTAAACTCCAAACTGTATGTGTTTTTAGAAAATATTTGAAGGACCCCGGGGTCCCCCCACTTTTGAGGAGTCCCACATCTAAGCTGGCCAGGACCCATTCGTGAAAACCATTGGGGACGTCGGCATCCCCAGGGCACTCCGGCACAAAGTCTAGCCGGAAAGACAGGGTCTAGGGATTAGAGTTGGGATAAGGGTTTAGGGATGTGGGTTTAGGATTTGATGTTCAGAGGTCAGGGTTTTAGAGTCTAGCATTTTAAACCAGGGTACCATAGTTCCGAAGAAGGAGGAAGATTACATTCTCCTGCTGGTTTTAAGACTTCATAGCAATCTTTTCTTGCTCTCAAACCAAAAGACACTAGCCACACTGCTCACATGAATATTACTACGGCTCCTACTTTTGGGCTACTATTATGATGCGGGTCACTGTAAGTTGTCCCTATTTGTGGACCTTTGGGGAACGCGATTTAGGTAAACTGGCATAGGTTCTTCCGCTTACAATGTCGAAAGTGGCATGCTCAAGTCCATCCCAAATATGCCAAAGCCTGAAGCCTAAACTGCTGAAGCCACCTTCATGCCTACCGATGACGTGCTGCCTTGAAGATTCATGTTTACCTGCTGAGCTCAACAGCAAAATCATCTGTGGGGTCTTGACAGGAGAAGCCAAGCTTCAGTCTCGCACTTAATGGTAGTTTCCCAAAATTAGGGGTACCTTTTTGGGTGTCCCCATAATAAGGATTATCGTATTTTGGGGTCTATATTGGGTCCCCCTATTTAAGGAAACTACCTTATAATGTTGTAAGAGCAACATCCCGACCGCAGGCATGCAAGCACTACGCAACCGAGTTTGCAGCCTTCTTGCGAACGGGCGAGGACTGCAGGGAGTCGCTGCGTATGTGATACACATTGTGTTACCTGAACCCCCAGAAGTATGTAGAATAATAGCCCTTTTGGCAGTTTTGATGGTTTTTGGGCAATTATTTTACCTACTTTTGCGGTCTAGTAGCTGTTTCTGGGAAGCTTCATTCTTGGCCTGCCCCACACGCACATCTGACATGCATGAGCACCAAATGCGATTTGAAGCAAGGACTTTGTTGGGGACCTGTTCGTCCCGAAGATAGGCCACTGCATCATATCTTTATGGCATGGTCCTAGGCGGTTAGCTGCCAGATGGCTAAAAGGAACCTTGTAGTCTCCTCATACTCAAGATATACCCCGACATTCACCATCGGATGCCCATTTTGCAAAACGACGAAAAGGTGTTAGATAGTATAGTAATTGGCAGCTTAGGAGGGATGTACAAGATTCTTTCAGCCAACAGCCGTTGAGCTTATTTAAGTAAGGTTGGGGGCGCAGATGCGGGTTGGAACAAGTTTGCACAAGAAAGAACCCGAAGACGCCTTTCATTGCCCCTAGGAGTACCTTAATCTGTAGCTTCATGCGAGACATCCTGTCTTTCACCAAGGGTTGCTAAGCAAGGCTACATTTAGCAAACCTTCTTTGTTGTGACAACCCATGACCGCATTACTGGGCTGCTGTTAAGGAACTTGAATTAAGTTACTATATTGGGGAAGCCCTATTCTTTACTATATATACCCATTATGGTAACTTAATTTAAGTTCCTTAACAGCAACCCAGATTAAGCTTATGAGAAGCTTCACTGAGCTTGAAAAATGCTATCTTAGTCGTAATACTTGCCTATGAATTTAGTAATCCCCCCCTGTTTTAACCCCCCCCCCCCGCCACGCCCCCTAATATTAAATATTCCCGTTGTGGTACATTATNNGGGGGGGGGGGGGGGGGGGGTTAATGTCCGGGGGAGGGGATTACTACAGTAGCATCATTCCCTTGATGCCGCTGTCGATTGAAGCGGACATGATGTGCGGGACAGAGGTGTGGCAACCTTTTGGGGAATGCTAAGCATTATTCTGCTCTGCTCTTGTATAGATGCCAGTCACAAGACAACACAGAATCGTGAGAGCAACTTCTTGCTGGAAGTTGCTGTAGGAAGGAAGCATCCTGAATTCTGGGAGAGGGAATTCATCCTAATCCTTAAACCCTAAGTCTTCCAGCCGGGGGATACTGTAGCCCTAGCCAGAGTTACCAAAGTAGTGCTAAATACGTGCCGCAAGTATACCCCAACGGTTCTTCAACGTAATCTTGAAGACCCTAGATGCTGCCTCAATGCCATTCTCATGGTTCTCTGATTCTCGTGCGCGGTTTAGGGTTTACTCCTGTGGTTCCGTCATAGCCACAGACCTTGCTTGTCGGAGGTCTCGCGGAAGTTCACGCATTCCGGCAAGCAGGCGCAGGAAGCTCAGAGTTTTCATATGAGTTTGTGTCTATATTTATATATATATATGAAGCCTACGCACAGAGATACAGCCCCTGTCAAGGATGTTGTATGGATTTTTTTGAGAAGATTGAATGCCATTGCCCGCAGAATTCGTCTTTCCCCTTGCATTAATCACCCCCCTCACACTCGAATGGCAGTTATTTTGTGTCGGAACCCCAATATGTTGGGTGCCATACTCGTCGTTAGAGGATGATAAACCAGCTCTAGCCAGAATGATGTTCTTGGAAGAACTTAATTGTGAGGAGTTGCCACAGCGAGAAGCGTTGATTGCGCTAGAGAAATTAATATTGCGGGAAGTCAGGGACGTGTTCAACCGGAACCTGAAATCAGAGGCGCCAAGCATACTTCAAATGGAAGTATTACAGTCTACAATGCTTAAAACCTTCTGTATCAACCTCTTGCCTACAATGGAATAGTCAAGCTCAGCCTTCACAGATAAGCCCTGAAACCCTAAACCCCTA
>CAJNIZ010038980.1:23125-55597 GCA_905231905.1 Symbiodinium pilosum | reverse complement strand
GAAGTGTGGCCGAATGAATCCTGGGGCGAGGTGCATGGTGCCCGAGGCAACATCCGCGAGATCGCCAGTGGCATCCAGCGGGCCCTGCGGGCACTGGCATCCATCAGGAGGCCACCACGCTCTGGCTTCGTCAGTATTGTGCTTGGAAACAATGCACCGGTCTATCACCTCCCTGCTGCCTTCAATGAGCTCAACGAGCACTTTGCAGCAGGCCAGGCGACTTGGTGTGCACACCCTCGACGTCAAGCAGCTCCTCGATCGCGCTGAATTTAAAGATCTGTGGCACTTGTGGCATAGTGACCGAAACAGAGCCCTGCTCGGACCCTACTTTGCGAGGGAAGCGCAGGTGCTGCTCCTGGAAGCCACAGCCGCAAGGTACTACTGCAGCCTGAAAAGGCTTGCCGAGAGGTTCCCCGTCAACCCGGATGACTACTTCAACATCGGACAGCGCACTGAGCTGGCGAATCAGATCCACGCCTGACAAATGGAGGGCCTCTTGACGGTCAGAGAGATCAACAGGACTGCAGTACGGCCCGAGGCCATTTCGCGGGAGGCAGCCAACAACTCCTTGAACGAGTTGGACGCGATTGAAGACTTCTACTTGTCAAGAATGCCCGCGAACCTTGCAGTCCCTCCTCTTCCAGCAAACCTCGTTCGAACAGCTGAGGAAGCACAGCCTGCAAGGAAGCCAGTGGAAGAACAGAGTGCCGGGGGAAACCCTGAGCCGGGTCCAGAGGAGGTGGACACCACCGCTCGCCGAGAGATCGACGCCATCTTTGCCGTCGACGCATTGGGCGATCTTCCCGACCTGGGCAGCCTCCCTCTGTTCGAAGTTCCACCTGAGAAGTGGCCGAAAGTGCATAGCCGCCGCTTGGAGCTCCCCGAGCTGAAGCGCTTCTCTGGCATCATCCGGGTTGGCAACAGAAGGCGTGCTCAGTTATCTCCGGACTGACGCGGATGAGACATGGACCCTCGCAGAAGTGATCGACGCGTTCAAGCTCGACAAGAAGCAAAGATTCGCTCTGCGAGGCCCAGCTATCCCCCCATAGCAAGCTTCTCGAGATCCCAGTCTGGCCCTATCAGATCCGGGCAAGTCAAGAAGCGGTGGACAAGAATCCTGAATTGGCCACTGCGACTGCGGTATCGTTTTTCGATTCGAGGCCCACACCGACGGTGAGAAGGATCAGACTGCTGCCAGAAATGGCAAGCCGCTATGGCGATTGTTGAGAAAGGTTTCCTTGTTGGTGGCGGTCCAGAAGTCGAATCCGGCAAAGCTCACAATTACTTCTCGGACAAGCCGCTGGAGGACATCGAGTATAAGTCCGGAGTCAGGGCCTCAGCCAAGTATGCGCTCGTTGTCGATACGGAGATAGCAATGTACTTCGGTGCGCTATTCTTCCGGACAGTGAGCGATGGCGTCCTGACGGTTGATCGAGTCCACCCTCGCTCTGTCTTGGGGATCCGTGACACGACAACCGATGAGGCAGTGTGGAGTGCTGATGCAACTGAGCCAAATTGGGCAAAGACATGATAGTTGCTTCTCCGGAGTCCTACCTGTGCTTCACGAATCACCCCATCGAGGAGACGATCATCGACGACCCCATGGAGAACATCGCTGAGCCCCCCGCAAAGGTGGCCAAGACAGCCTCCACGGGTGCAGGGGGAAACCCCATGCCGTCTCTTCGGGAAAGGACACCTCCGGAAGCTACCATGCCTATGCCCAAGCGACCAAGGATTCAGCCTCCTCCACCTGCAACATCTTCGGCGTCTTCGTCAACAGATGTGGTAGTGCTCAAAGCCGTGTTGCAGCCAACGCGCAAGGGCGTGAAGAAGATGGGCGCCAAGGCTTCCGCAACACAGGGCGCCCCCAACATTCCGAAAGCAGCCTCTCCTCCCAAGCCAGCAATGGAGAGAGCAACGCCCAAAATCCCAAAGGCAGCCTCGTCAACCAAGCTAATGTTGGCGTTCTTGCTGCCGAGAACCACCGCTCCCATGGCCACTGCAACGGCGCCACCCGTGAAGAGCGTCGCGGCCCCGAAGACTCCGCCAAAGGAGAAGGCCAAAGCTGCAACGGGTGCCGGGGGAGACCCCAGGCCGTTGATTGAGGTGGACAGGCAGCCAATTTTTCGTCCGCAAGTCGGCAATTCTTGGCAGTCTCCAGAAAGAATCTGCTCCGTGAAGTGTGCCGGACCACCAACCTGAAGTTCACCGAGCTGACTGCCCGAGACATCCGTCCTACGAAAGACGTGACAGGCAAGTTGCCAAAGAGTCCTGAAGCGGCAACTCTGGAGCGTGCAAGGAATCACTTGGTCAGAGCCAATGAGAAGGGCTTCCAGACGATCGAGGATCGCTACAACCGGGACCCCGTCTTCGCGGCCAACATGATGGAGAACGGCCAGACGGTGTCCAACATCAGAATCTGGGAGTGCTTGACCTGCGCGGTGATTCCAGCTACCCAGCGTAGCGCAGCTCAGCGCGCGCTCAACTTGGGTGCGAGCCAGGTGCCAATGGGAGAGACTGCGGAAGATTACCCCGCCAGGACCGTATTCTTCTACGGAATCCGAGGGGAAACCCTTAAGGCGGCAAATCTCATCTCCAATGTCTCTGACCCAAACGTCTGCGTCGGCTTCGGAGGCACCTTCTTCAACCTGAAGAACTTTGCCGAGCCGACTGCTCTATCACCAGCCGCAGATCACCTCGACCTTGATCACGTTCCAGGGCCATTGGAAGATCCTGCCGGTGGACAATATCGAGAACTTCAGGCAGTGCCTCATGGAGTGGTTCCGTGCCAACGAAGGGCAGATGGTCGCAGCCTATGATCAGCAGGCCGAAGTGGCGCGCATCAACAGGGAACGCCAGTTGGCAGCCAAGGCGAGTGCCGGGGGAGACCCCAGGCCGATGTCCAAAGGCCAGGGCCCCGCGAAAGGCAAGGGCAAGTCCAAAGGCAAGCGCTGAGTGGCAGTAGTTCAGCATTCCGTTTTAAGTCGCATCATGCCGGAGATATCCCCGGTGTTTAAGTGACTGGGTCAACCCAGCACAACAAACAGTTCGATTGCCAGGGGAAACCCTAGGAGGAAATCATGCTTGTTCTTTGTATGTTGTTGGTCTGATGCGCACTTTTATTTCTGCCAGCGCTAAGCGCCCGGAGTTATTATACCATACTGCATGTGTGATTGTATGGGAACAAGGGGGGGGGGTTAGCTAAAGCATTATCCTAACCCACGTCAAATTTCCACCCATACTCACTCACACTTGCACTCCCAAATCGGTTTATCTGCACTGTGTCGCATTTTCTTTTGCCTTGCTACTCCCAGACTCCCAGCATCGTTTTGGTCCTCCGTAAGTGAGTTGATGAAAACTTTGCTGATGTGTAACGAGTAGCCTGCATGTTTTGCTGCAGTCGTAAGGACTTGCTTAGCGGTCGTAATGAACCTGCTACGGACATGGTAAGTTGTCCTAATTCGTTTCAACCAGATCAGAGCGGCGACACTGGAAAACGAGGGGCAACCTTTCGTCGGTCGATCGTAGGATTCGTTTCTTGCATTGCATCGCTTTCACGCAAGTTGCGCCTACGTGCTCGAAGAGCACCCGNNATTTTCCAGTTGCATGTCATGCATGTTACACAATTTGGTTTCACGTACAATTACATGTTGAACCGAGTGCTTGACCATGACTCTGATGATCGCCGCAACCCACTGTAAAAGAGCTCGACTACAAGGCTTAACGGTAGAGTGCTTGTTGACCTGGAGATCCTACCCTGGATCTTTAGTTGTTGTTCTTCTTCTTGTTCATAAGTAGGAAAGGCACCCTGGGCACCTGGGCAACGGAAGGTGGAAACTTCTCGGTCGGACAGCAGGTTTTCGTCAGCAACCGCGCAGGTGTTGCGACGGCCTTACTGGAGGCTAGCTTGCTGCGAGAAGCTGCCATCTGTGGGCTGTAGGTCAGATTCTGCGGGCAAACTGAGTTTGCTGGCGGAGTTTGGGTTGGCATCCAGCTGGATGATCCGGTTGGAAGGACGGGGAGCTCTTCGAGTCCGCAAGAATGCAAAGGTGCAAAGCTCTGTTTCCAGGAATGACGGCATTGTGAAGGACGTGACGTATTTCACATGTCCGCCTAACCATGGAATATTCGTGCGCCCTGCACAAGTGACGCTCGTTCCAGTGACTACGGGGAGAGTATCCACTTCGTCACCAGGGAGCCCCACTTCGAAGGCCGCCAGCCCAGCACCGACATCCCCCGCTCGTCTTTCAGTCAGAGCACAGGTGCCTCCATCTCCAAACCTTCCCGAAGCCAAGCCAGAAGCCAAGGAGGTGAAGGAGGCCAGGCCTGAAAAGGAAGCGAAGCCAGAGGTGAGCTCGCCTCCAGCTGCGGCCAAAGATCAATCCCTGAAAGCGGCCTTTGCATCAGAGCCGGCGCCGCTGCCTGCGTCAGCCGCCACGGCAACTCCGGCCGACAAGTCCCCATCCCCAGGCTCAGTAGAGGCGAGTGCCCCCACCCAGCCGGCGCAGCCTGAAGGCTTACATTTTACATGTTTGTCGCTCCAGGCCCAGGAGGCACTGAGCCTTGGAATGCAGCAGGTACAGCGTGGGTACAGGGTGCAGATGAGCGATAAGTCACAAGACATTGTTTTGAGGACAGAGGCTTTCAACCCTCCGGCCAGATCTGCGACCACAGAAAAGGCAATTGCTGCAGCCGAAGCTGCCAGAGAAGCAGAGGCTCCTGTGTCGGATGAATGACACTGGGTACCTGAAATGTTTGACTAGCAGGCACGTGCGATCAGACTGACTTCCCAGCTTGCAGATGAAGCTGCAGATCTGCAGGCCGTGGCTGGCGACTCATGTCTTGTGGCTTGAGTAATCATTCGCATCTTGCTTTATCCACCTTCAGCACAGGCTAAGCTGTCAAAAGTCACGGCTGATTTGGAAGAAGTCAAAAGCAAAAGTGAAGGCCCAATCTGCAAGCAGGATGCCGTGTCAAAACTCGAAAGGAACGCGCACTGGAGGTGCGAGAGAACAGGCGGTACAAGCAGAAGCAGAACTGGAGAAGGCGAAAACAGCCGCGGCGGCAGCTATGGCAGCAGCTGCTGCTGCGCAGGAGAGAAAGGCAGGACGAGGGATAGATATGGACCCACTTGATTGCCCTTGCAGTGTTGCAGCGCCTCTGCAGAGGCTGCAGAAATTCGACTGCAGGCTGGTACTTTTGCGCCCTTCTTCATCTCGTTACAGCGATCAACGCCATAAAGGTCAGCTTTCCGAGAGTAAGGTAATATGGTGCTAGTCTTATCTTCTGATGCCTTCACTCAGCTGGCTGAAGACGTTTGTAGACCCTGTCCATCCAAATCTAGCATCAGTATGGGGAGGCGGGAGATCCAAACGTGCTTGTCTGGAGGCAGAGGAAGCGGCCAAGAGCCAAGGAACCTTGGAGAGGGAGCACGCTGCCTTCGAGGTCCATGACAGTGTTTGGATGTTCTGAGAGCTGGAATCGCTTGGATGTTGAAGGCTGAATCGCAGGCCTTCTCCGGCACCGAAGTACAGGCAAGAAGCCCCTGGGTACAACGGTGTAAGGGGATGCCACCTGGTTCCGGGCAGCGCCTGGCTCTTGCTGCAGTGCTGTGGTTGCTTGCAATTTTGTTTTCTATTCTCTTCTGTGCATATGCAGGGTGACGGAGCTGAAGTTCCAAGTGACACGTTCGCAGAGGCAAAAGGGCGGTCAAGTTACAAAAGCCTAATGATTAGTTTTGTGTACTGTGAGGCTTCCGGCGCTTCTGGAAGCTTGCGTGCGGTGGTCGAGCGTCTCGGCAAAGTTCGCAGGGGACAAGTTGGGGAAAGCTGGCACGTTGCTGAGGCGTCTGCAGGAGCAACTTGCGAAGGAGCTTAAGGAGAAGGCCGATCCCAAGATTCGTTCTGCAGCATTGAAAAATCGCTTGGCCAGGAACTTCTGGACATAGAAGCTGAAGAACTGACTCTGAAGTTAGAGGCCACTTCTAGCAGAAGCAGTGGCACGCTTAGCTTCAGAAATTGCAGGAAGTCCAGGACACGACTGAATGGGCAGCAGACAATGCGGCGTGGACTGAGCAGGCTGCTGCGCCTTGCTGTGCTCAAACTCTTCCTTTCTCGGCCCCGTTTCCTGACGCTCTCTGCAGGTCCAAGTTGATTGGCACCGTGAGGCCCGGCAAAATGAAGGTATGTGAAGAGCGCGTGTAGACTGGCACCTTCCAACCTTCCGCTTGTGGGCGAGGCCTTGTGGAGCTACTACCGGAATCACAGGGCCGAGGTGGTCCGGCTTCGGCACCGCGCAGCTGCTGGGCCCCTGGCAAAATGAACAAAGAGTTCGGATGCTGAGATTTTTGGTGGGCCTTGATTCAGGCACTGGAGCGTACCCAATTGCAAGCCCAACAGTTACAAGCAAAGTCCAAAGGGACAGAGGAGCTGAGTCCCTGATTGCCCACACTGCTCCTCTCTGTTCCTGCTGTAATCTGCTGCAGCTGAAGGATGTGTCCATGCTGAAGAGAGCTGTGGAGCAGCTGACTGCACAGAATGAGGGCTTGGCATCTGCTTTAGCTGCAAAGACCAAGCTGGTGGAGGCTGGATCCTGATTTTTTGAACGTTTCTTCCGTGCCTTTTTTCCTACCTCCTCTTCCATGCTGGGCTTCATGCAGGAACAAAGATACCTGCAGCAGACAAGCCTGGAGATGCTGGAGGCTTCGAATGCCTAGCTGTTGTCTTGATGATTACGCTTCCGCTTTCGCTAGACACAGCAAGATCTTGAAGTTCAACTCTCGGAGGAATTGCAGTCTCTGCAGGTGGGTTGCAATTCACATGGAAGTACCATAAAGCCCGTACAGCCCTGATGTCGAGGCCCGCGAGGAGCAGTTGGAGGAGCTGGCTTTGCAGCTCTGTGCCTGGGCTTATTGCGGTTCGGGGAAGTCTTTCCCAAGAGAACTCTGAGAGGCCAGATTCGAAGGCAGATGCAAAGCCAGCGGCTGGCCAGCAGCGCTGAGGCGAACCGTGAATGGGCGGGTCAGCGAGTTCAAGACTTGGAGTTCTTTAAAAGGTTTAGAAATCATATGCTGATGATGCAGGCCGTTGGGCTGCTTGCTTTCCTGACATGTCTGATGTCTGGGAAGAGATTCTTGGAGGGGGGCTTGTATAAGGGATACTTGGGCGTCCTATACTATGGGAATGGACGAGAGGTCCGGACCAGGAATCCCTCCAACGAACCGTCTATGGGAGATAAAATGCAGGGCAGTGACGACCACATTCCCGAAATAAGCTGGGCTTACTGGCACGACCCTGTTGCCTAGTTCTTGCACATGTGTCATTCACATCCCCCGCTTGCAAGCGGTGCCTTGCCAAGTCAGCCATTTGGAAGAGCGTAGGACCTACGTTGTGCATCCCCGCGCCATGGGCGACAATTTGCATCAAGTTTTTTAGTCATCCCATGAATTCTATGCCAATTTTGGCTCTGTGTCTAGACCGTGCAGTCTGCACTTAGCACACTGGGGGCCTCGCAGATCAAAACAGGATCGGGACTTAACAGAATTCCTGAAAGATCGAGAGGTGGAAAGCACACCTTGCTAGCATCGAATGTAGTGGTTCCTCCTACTGAGCGGAAGTTTAAGTTTGATGTCGGACAGGTTGCCAGATTGGAGATTCGGCTGCAGATGCTGCGCTCCAGCGGCAAAGCCGCTGGTGCTGCTGCCTTAGCCGCGAGCACATGCCGGTGGAACGGGGCCTTTATGTTCAGTGTATTCTTTCATGAGAGCTGTTCATCACGGAGAGCTCCTGGCTTTCAAGTTCTTCGAGGCAGGGGCTTCGCCTTCAGCAATCGAGGCAGACACGCTTGAGGCGATTCAAAAAAAGGCACAGGCATATTTACTGTCTACTTCATGGGCTGCTGGAGGTGTCTGTGGCTTGCCGCGAAGCCATAGCTGATGCTGAAGCGTGGATGTCGTGCTTGCCAAGCCAGGCTCTACCCCTGGATCCGAGCCAAAGCCAGTTTTCAGTTAGGTTTGAATCGAAGACTCAAACGATCTGCCCAGGTGCGTGACGAGGCAGAGCTGGGAGTTACCTTCCACTCCCTATGCGCGCTCCATCGTTGCTACCAGAAGGCCAGTGTGCCCTTGCTTGCAAAGACATTTCAAGCATACTGGCCCAGGCATGCATATTGAGTCGCAGCATTCATGAGCACTTCATCGCAGATGCCGCGCTGGCAGTTCTGCAGGCAAGCAACTTTTTGGATTGCCATTGACTTCAGTTGCTTCTGGTTGGAAGAGGTTGTGCCGGTTGTGCCTTTTGCCACTGCGAGAAATTTAGACATCATTATTTACAACTGACTGGCTATGGTGGAGGGGTCAGCTCGCTAAAATGTTGCTCTGCTGGGGATAAGGGGTCTGGGAGAGGGTGTAAGGGAGGAGTCGGGGCACCTTAGTAATTACGAGGCTCAGATAAGGGATGGTTAAGGGATCTGTTAAGGGCTAATGAAATCTTATTCACTTCCGCCTCCCCCCCCTCCCCGACCCGTCAGCAAAATACAGAGCACTCACTATGCGGAAGCATGCGGAAGGTTTTGCGAAAGCATTTTGTCGGTGGAGGCTCTTGCGGAATCTCAAATGCAAAGCCCAAGCCAGGAAGAAGTTTTATTTGCAAGCCCAGATCAAAAGGTCCAGAAGTCTTCTAAAGGGCTGCCAACGCTCTCGGGCGGAAGGGTTCTTTCCAGGATGATGATGCAATGCAAGGAATTCAACGCAGCTCAGATGTAGTCTAGACTCTAGACGTTCGTATGAGTGTCTGGGCCAGGTCTGTGGAGCTGAGGTGCTTTGGGCAGTGCAGGGCGTTTAGACGAGCCACTCCAACATAGGCCGAACGCTAAGAGCTAAGCCCTGGAAGCACTCAGTGGTCTGGGATTCATATCATCCCTGCTGTGACCCGATGGGTCTTCGACAGAATATGATTTTATGTTGCTGATCGTCATTTACTTGCTCCCTCGTCCAGTTGTTTTAAGGGAAGACTTGTTGTCTGCGTTCTGCACTCTTGTGAGACCCGAGTCTCCCAAAGTCCTTGCCTGGCATCTCCACCGCCCTCAGTCGGTCTTTTATGACGCAAGGGAAGCCCGAGACGGTAAAGACTTCAGTAGTCGCCAGTGTTTTGGAACGAGATGGGGTGTTTGCAACATGCTGTCTCTGTGCGAAGCTCTTGTTCTGCCTGGCTCCTTTCGGCTTGTCAGGACGCCGCATCGATGAGGTGGCTCTGCTCGGTGAGCTTAGCTTCCACACAGCTGGCCTATGCCGCCGGGCGCCAAACTCTTTGCAGATCTCCATGTGAGGGGGAGGTGTAAACCGCGAAGGCATTGGGAGTGCTCGGCTGCCTCTACTCTGCGGATGTGGAGAGGCCCCTCAATAAGTTAGGATATGAGGGAACGCATGCCAAGAGCACCAAGCGCAGAGGTACTGCTGGCTGGTGCGCAACGCTGCCTTCAGCAGCTGTGCGTCAGAGGCTTCGCTGGACGCGGGTCTAGCAGTTCTGCTGCAGACCTTTGAGGGCGCACACAAGACCTCCGATGCCTCCAGGGCAGAAGTCGTGGCCGCCCTGCGGGCACACGGAGCCCAACTGGTTTCGCTGCAGAAAGCCCTCTTTAAGGACCAGCAGTTCGCATCCTGGCAACGTGCAAGCTGTGCGGTGGAAGCCCTGCGTGGAGTCTGCGCCTCTGCGCTCTATGCATCGGCAGATGCGGGTGGGTCGCAGCGGAAGCGCTGGCAGGAACTCTATGACCAGGCGAATCGCTTCATTAATCGCTTTCAAGCCGCAGGTCCAGCTGACACGGGCCTGCTAGCCATTGAGCCATCTGAAGAGCGCACCAAGCGACGCGGCAGTGACGGAAGTGATGACGAAGAGGAAGACGAGGAGGATGAGCGGGAGGAGGTTGAGGAGGTTGAGCCAGGACGCCAACACCAAAGTGGTCCACCCAGAGGTCTCACGCAGTTGTTACTGGATGGGTTATTACGGCACTCGCTTGCGCTACAGCCGCTCGCACAACATGAAGCCACCGCTGATGCAGATGCGCTGCAGCGAACCTTCAGCCATGTCGAAATGCAGCTGGAAGACTTGGCCGACATGTTCTCGTCCGCAGACGTGTCTGCTGCTAAGGCTAAGGCTTCTGGGCAGAGGCCATGGGAGCGTGCCAGGGCCAGGAAGCGGGTCAGCCTCGAGGTAGCGGAGCAGGCTGCGCAGCCGGCCCTTGAGCAAGCAACCAAAGGCCTTGCCAAGGTCCAGGATTCGCTGCAGCGAGTAGAAGATCGCCTTGCAAAGGCTGCCAGGCTTTGACTTGGCTAACCTTCCCTTTGTATCTAGGTGTTAGCAGCAAGGAGGATTTTGTATGACTGTTGCACAAAGGAGAGGGAAGCGTGAAGATGCGATAGCAGACAATCCTTGCAAATTGGGCCTGCAAATCACGTATTTATGTTGGGGTCAGACCAATGGTCAAGAGACTGCAGCGTTGTTTTAACCTCGCATCTTCCTCACCACTCGCACGGGCATTTTTGGGCATGTCTCATCCACAGAGTCTACTTTCCCAGCCTGCTCCAGAAGAGACCTGGGGACCTTGAGCTCTTTGGATTCTTCATATACGTTGGAACTGGCAGTGGATTGCAGGAAAGAAAGCAGGCACACCGGAAGCAGGATCCCAGCAAGCACGCTTTCAGTGGTCCGGTGCCTCTTTTGTCAGACATGTGTGGATTGGCCGTGCATGTCGGTATGCAGCAACAGAGACCCCTCCTGGTCTTGCGATTTTTTTGCTTAGCCGCTATTCTCGTGTTTTCTCATGGGTGCGCGACTAGCGACCGCCGTCCGAAGAAGGCATCTGCGCGTCCTTGCGCAGCTAAAGGCTTTAGACTTGTGTTTTTTCGTGTAATGCACCCACATATATGCAGTTTACCTCTGGCGCTTGCTGTTTCATCTTGTGCCGAACCCTTTGCAAAGCTGGCCCCCTCTCAGGGTGTTTGGCTTGAAGCCTGAAGTAGCTCGTTTGGTGCGAATCTCACCTAGGGAAGAAGTGATTGCATGCTTTTTACAGGGGCAGGCAAGGCTTTGTTGAAGTTTCATCAGCATCATTGGTCCTGCGTCTCTTCCCCTACCAAGTTCAGCAATTTTTTGATATGTTCTTCCGGCTTCTCTCCGCAATCTTGTACGGGTTGGTGAAATTGCAAGCAGCCCACACAAAGTGGCATCACGACGGGATTCCATAATTCATCCAGTCCACCCCCAAAGCCTGCCCTGGACCCTGACCCCCCCCTTCCTCCGGCTTCTCGTGGGCTTTAGCGGGCTTCTGTGCGCCCTGGTTTCGGCCTCGCGCAGGGGTCCTGCAGCTCACCGACCTGCGCGGAACCCAGCCGACCAGCCGAACCACCCCTGCCCTCGACAGAAACCGGGGCAAAACAAACGCCAGGGAGAGTGTTAACTTACTCTTTTAGTTTCTGAACCTGGATTTCAACGCCCCAGATCAGTGGAGTAAACTAGTCCCGCGAGTTTGTTCTTGTTTCCAGGCTCTGCGGAGCAACCCAACAGACACCTTATGAATTCGGGCGTAGGTCCCCCTGGTTCAGTGGTTTTCTTTTCCTGGCAGGCCCATGTCAATCCGTCTCATCCGGGGTATGCGCTACTAGACCAACAGCTTCAGCTTAGCGTTCAAGGGAGGAACAGCAACCTCAGCAAGACTTGAAGACGGATCCATATGTGATCCCCTTTGTTTCAACCTGCCAAACGAATAGATCACAGCCAAACAGTTCAGGCGAAGCAGCAGATGCAGGAGGCAGAGCGGCAGTTTGGGGCTGCACGCATTCAATCGGAGAGGCGGGCGTTGATCTTGGCGAGCGTGGAGCAGATGCAGAAGCAAGCCAAGGCAGGAACACAGGCATGCTCGATCCTTCAAGAGGAATTGAGCAAACAGAAGCAAGAGTGCAGCCGGATGGAAGACACAATGGCAGAGGCAAAGGCAAGGTGTAAAGAGCTACGTCATCGCCTTGACGAGCTTGAGAGAAGGATTATGCGGCGCTACTGCAATGATGTGCCGCCTGAAGAGGTGTTAGCATTGCGACGTGCGGTGGTGCGCCAATCTGCCGAAATTCGCGAACTTCAGGTCTTGCAGCATTCGCGCTGGGATGCCCGGCTGCAGCACAGTGGCGGCCAGCTTGTCCAGCAAGGGCTAGAGGGAGCTGAAGACGTTGGCAGCCTGTGGGAGGAGCTGCAGTCGTTCAGAGATGGCCTTCTGCATGAGCAAATTCAACCTCAGATCGCAATGTTCGAGCCAGAGCCAGAGGCTGCACCAGAGTCATCTTCACGGAAAGCCCGTCTGCTGGAGCTAGCCCAGGAGCTGAAGGGTTTGCGTGAGCGCATCACGGACTCTGCCAAGCAGTCCTCGACCTCAGCGAAGGGCGCACTGGGCGCCTTGGGTGCCCAGCAGCAGCAAGTGCACGATTCCGTCGCTCTTACACGGTTCCTCCGTGCAACATCTGCAAAGGTCCCAGCCAGCACCGTTTCAGTCCCTTCCGCAAGCAACTTCTCACTTCCCGTGTTAATGGACGAAACCAGCTTAGCCTCTCTCCATCAGACCATCTTACCTGCCAGCCTGGGTGGTCGCTGAGAAAAGAAGCACTTGCTCCTGCACCTGTGGATGTGTGATATATGATATTTGTGATGTGTTCGTGTTGCTGCTGCTCCCTGGTAGACCATTGCAGATCCTTGCTTTGCAGGATGTGCAGCCTGTCAAACTGAGAGGCTTGGGCTTGGGATTGAGAACACCTGGCTTCTAGGAGGCTTGGAGAGGGACTTGGTGATCCTGCAGCGAAGTGCTTGTTTCCAAGACGGAGACATGCTGCTGATGGCCACAACGAGCCGTGAGGCTATTTAAGCTAATGTCCGCTATGGCAAAAGGAGCGTTCTTCATCTCCAGTGCGACCTCGAACGTGCGAAGATTGCGAAGATTAAGCCAGATGGGACTGGCATGACTGGCCTCCTGGTGTTTGGCATGGGCTCAAAGCTTGTGAGATGTACCCTTCTGTAACATTCTGGTGTTAGGACAGCTTCCAATGTGAAGCCTATAGTTCTGGTTGTTAGTTCATCGTAGTTCGATCCTGAAGAGGCCCCAGGGAGGCCCGCGCTCTTGTTTACATTTACATTGCTTTGTGCCGGGACGGCAGGCTTACGTATCTCTGCTGCAGGCATGCTTCGCGAAGTCTTGATAATTGCGCTGCTGCACCAAGCCAGTGGTGCATGTTTCAAGCATGTGTTCTGAGCTCACTTGCAGTTGTGCCAATTCCAATATATGAGCTTGGCTTTTTATCCGGATGCCAAGGTCTTGCACCAGCTGCATTGCTGAAAGTAATGATGCTGGCTACTGCATGTGGTTGAGACCTGAGGCAGTTCCCGACGGTTGTCAGAGAGATGTCGGAAGTGTTGCGAGTAAGGTATACCCAGCCACGACTGGAGGGGCCACGGTCTCACGACACCCTTTCAGTCTTCCGTCTCTCCTGATAGTTCCCATGGCAGGATCGGTGCCTGTGTGGCTGGCCACCCGGGATATGCTCCGCCTCAAGAGATGTCCGGGCAGCTAGCAACGGATGCCTACGGCCTGTGGTCCATGGCACTCTCAACCGGCACCGCTGGCTTTCTTGCTAGTCATCCAACCAGCTCCCAGCACCTGCATTGCCTATAGGCTCGATGCCAGGCGAAACGGCTTATTTTACAGTGCATGACATAGATCAAATTTCAGATGATAGCTGTCCGACGCCGAGTGCTTCTCAGACTTGGCCTCTTTACTCTGCAGCTCCACTGCAGCCACAAGGCTACACCACGGAGTGCCTGTACCAGGCACAATGTGATCCAGGCTATTATGCAGTACAGCCACAACCTTAGCCATTTCTAAGTTGGAGTGGACAATTGAGCTGCCTGCCAAGGAACAACCCCTGCTACAGCGACGATGTCTTCCCGGCTTGGCGCGAGTGGATGCCTTGGGCTTCTTCTGTTCTTTCCTTGTCGGATTTGTGCGTGCCCTGAGGCTTCGCTGCTGTAGACAGCAAAGGCTTGTCTCTCCTGTTTTTGCGTAAAGATCCTATCACCATGCGCTTTGCAGGAACATCAATGGCTACCTGAGAGGCTTTGAGGCCCGAGGGCTGGCAGGGCTAGAGCTGCTTGAGTGGCACGTGTTCTGCAGCTTGTGCAGGCCACGCACGGCATTGTCGATGGCAAGCTCTTCTATGCCTCCTGCTGCGCCACGTGCTATCCTGGCGAGGCCGGTGAAGGAATGGCAAGGGTAAAGGGTATCCTTTAGCCGTAAGATGTGTGCCCAGATGTGCTCACAGTGTGAGGCTAGGAAGTGCCAAGTGCCAAGTGCGACTGTGTCCCATTCACACGGCAGCGTCTGCAAAAGGTCATCGTGGGCTGCCACGCCTACTTTGCCGGGGTCTGCCAGACGTGTGCAGCGGGCAGGCACTTGGCACTTTGCAAATCTGCCATGGCGAGGTCCGAGGTCCGGGTTGAGCTAAAACCAGGTTCAACCCAACGGGCAGCCCTGGCAGCAGCTGCGAGCCCTGCCAGCCTTGCGAAGCGGGCAAGCCAGAAGCTTATGCCAGTTGAGCGTCAATAACTCGCAGTTCAGCAGCTGTTCTGCGCGCGAGCCCTTTGAACAAGGATTCGTAGAGGATGTGGTCCAGCAACGCCCGGGTTGTGCGTGGAATGTGAGTCTGGAAGCGAGTTCAAGACCATCGGGCAGAACCGCCACGTTTTTTCCTGCATCGCGGTGTGAATGTAAGATATGTAAGTTGTGCAACTGTGTTTGGGTCAGGCTGGAAGGTGCTTGGACAGACACCTGCCAGGCCTGGACCTACAGGAGCTTGCATTCATGCAGCCAACACGCTTCTGAGAGGCCTGCGAAAGCTGCCCAAGAGGCCATGTCCGAGTGGGCTGCGGTGCTTCCCTCAGACAACTTTGGGATGTCTTCAGAGCTGACTAGACTTGTTTTGATTGCAGCTTCCCTTGGCGTGCAATGCTTCTGACTCTTCGGGTCCGAGCAGCCTGGTAGGTGGAGCTGATCCCGGCCATTGCTCACCCTGTTCTGGGGGTCATTTGCTTGGACAAGATTTGCCGTAGGGGAACCTGCAGTCTCCTTCTGTCCGACCAAGCCTTGTATGCGATGGACGGTTGGCACTTAAGGCAGCTTCTTTGCAGCGCCATTCTGCCGCACATGTTACACATGTATACAGGCACGAGAAGCACTCACACGAGATGTTCTGCAGCGTGCAGTGATGGGGGTGGTCAGGGTGAGCGTCGAGGATGTGGAGGGCAGCAAATTGGTGTCCGTGCCTCAACCACCGTCTCACTTGCTCAAGATGGACGTGTTGAAGTCAGGTGTGCACTGAGTGCAGCAAGGGCAAATACGAGGCACATTACGAGCCGGGGTAGTGGCAAGGATCTTGGAGCCATGAAGCAGGTGGCCAACACTGACGGTGCTTGCTTGGATTGCGAGACATGCGCCGAAGATGAAGCGGAGAGCAGTGCTGATGGCTTTCAAGTTTCCGGGCCATGGGCAGGGGACCTGGTGCTTGATGCTGGTGAGCCGGTGGCTGCATGTCTTCAGAAGCGCCGACCGTGTTCATGCAGGTTCGCGTTGGATGTGGCGCTGCTGCTACTGGCAAGTGTGTGGCAGTCCCAAGTTGTGTTTAGGAGGGCGCTCGTTGACCATAAGAGAGCACAGGCTGGTGCTGAGGTACGTATGGCAGCGCAGCTGAACCTGCAGGCAGTGTTCTCCACCCGCGGGTATATGTGACGATGTGCTCTGCAGCCTGAAGGATGCTAGATGTCCAACAGCGGATGCAGAAGCACTTTGCGAGGACTCCAAAGGGATGATGGCAGTAGACGTGTAGAAAGCAAAACTGCATTTTCTACTGAATGTTGATTGTGAGATACGGTAAGGGTGCGTCCGTGTCCGCGCGCTGGACGCTTCATGGACTCTCAATGCGGCAGCTCGATGCAGAGTATGGAAATTGCACAGCCCAAGCCTCAACGACATAGCATGCAATACTGATAGTAACAAGTGCTTATAGCCAAAAAGTGTGCTGCAAATGTCCTCTAAGGCAGCAGCTGGCCTTTGCCTCTCCGGATTCTGGCGCATTGTGCTCTACAGGCGTGAGGTCGACGACTTTGCTGGCTCCCAGGCGTTTGAAAGCTTACTGAAGGGTAGTAGGGAATCAGGGAATCTAGTCCCTATATATTCCTTATATATATGATATATTCCCTTATTCCCCACTAACCTCCAAGGGACGCGACGTTCGCAAGTACTGTACATGGCCTGCAGGTGGCTGAGCTCGGGGAGTGGTTCTCCACCGAGCTGGAGTCCATCCCTCAGCAAAGGATTTCTACCCCAGCCAAACAACATGGTTTTTGTTGCAAAGAAGCGGTTGGTCAGGCAGGAGTCTTCCCTGGACGCTCCCAACGCAGTGTTCAAGAAGAGTGGGCTCCAGCTGCCCAGTGGGCTCCCGGAGGCATCCAGTTGCCAGTCTTCTGAGACTTCGAAGGAGAATGAGGGAGCGGTGATGTGGGGGCGGCAGCGGCGGTGGTGGTGGTGGTGGCGGTGGCGGTGGCGGTGGCGGTGGCGGTGGCGGTAGTGGTGGTGGCGCGTGGTGGTGGCCATACTGGCAGGTGACCCGCGCAGGCCCGTTCCTTCAGTGTGCGCCTTCGCCGATTGAGGAAGCATGCTCCTTTCATGCTTTGACCTCATAGAAAACATCTCTCAGAACAACTAGCAATCTCTACCAATATGGTGAACCGAGCTACAGCCAGGCATGTCAGCTACAGGCGCTGGCCAGTTCTTAGGGCGAGACAGCTCCGCAGGATGGCATTATCACAAAGCCAGGTAACTAGCCATAAGAAGCAGGAAGCCCACTCAGGAACCCTCCATCTTCATAGGGGCCACCAAGATTTACCGACAGGGAATATCATGGAGAGATGCGCGAAGAACCACTCTGCAGAAAGGGCCGCCCAGGAGTTCATGATGCTACAGCATGATAGAATAAGTTGAACACAAGATCCGGCTAGGCCGGAGCAAGGAGCAACACCAAACAAGTCTAGCTGTGCGGCAACTCAAGCTGCAAGAGAGTCAGCTCTTGCGTGGAGGGTCCCTGGAAAGATACGTCTGAGAAGGCTTGTAAATGCGCAAGGCCAAAGGAAACTGCTGCCGTGCCCAAGCAGTTACAAGATTCAACGTGATGTGACAGCTGCTTTCAGCGTTGTGTAGAATTCCAGCCAGACAACCATTTCGCAATCAATCTCTACACCGTGCGAGAGCGTTCAGAATGTGGAATTGCACGGGCCGACAGCAACTTTCTAGTTACCTTCCAACAAGAATCGACATTGCTATGCGGATTAAAGCGACCCACATGACCAGACGGTGAGTGTTTGCGGTCATCGAGGTGACAGAGTCCGCGTGTGCGAGCACGCCTCTGATGTTGCAGGCATCAGGATACTTTCTGCGGATCTTCCTGTTCGATGCTGGCGGGACTGCCTTGGGGAAGATGCGCAATAGCTGACATGTGACAGTCTGTCTATAATCTCGATTTTGAAGGAGTTGCTGCGGCGCGACATCAGTCAGTCCCGTATTTGCAGACTCACAAGATTTGAGCTTGGCGGGCCAGATGCTGGCTGTCCAGGCTCGGGCATGGACACATTGACAAGGTAGACGTTAAAACTGTATTATGGTGGTGTCAGGAAGCTGTCGACTTGGCCGCGGATGAGATATCCGATGGTAGCTGGCAGGCTTGTCAGTCGGGCGTTACGGCGTTGGGAAGTCTCTCCGCAAAAACCTCGGCCAGGCGGCGCACACCCTTCTAAGCGACACCTGCGCATCCACCAGCGGTGACGGCTGCAGTCTGAGAGTCTGAGACGGTGCGTTTTTCCCCAAGCCAAGGATCATAGTAAGAGTGCTTGCGGAAGCAAAGGCTCTTGGGAGGCTTGTGAGAGAGCCAAGGCAGGGTTGGCAAGCATGAGCTTGTGTGGAACTGCATTCTGCAAGTGAAGTCGTTAGTTCCTCCAAAGTGGCAGGCACTGCAGCTGGGTTTGCCTGCAGGTCAGCGTACGATGATGTTGGGAGCTCAATTCGGTGTTTTGTCACGAAGTCAATCTCCTGCAAAATCACGATGCGCATGAGGCGCAATCCTATGCCTCACACAATTCATGTGCACTAGCAATCTCAGCTAATCTGCGGTAAATAGCTTTATTTATTCAACAGCAGGTTGCCGAGTCGAGACACATCTTTAGGGCTTCATTCATTTTTCGAGAGCAGGTCAAACATGCCTCAAGTAGCCGCCACAAAAGGGTCAGGAGCAGACAAGACATGGCACGCTCAGCTTGATTGTAAAGGTATGTTCAGGTCGTTGATTATCGTGGTTCTCGGAGGGAGCACGTTTTGAAAGCCACTTCACCCCTAGCTTGTTGTGGCTTTGAGGCCTTTTGCCCTACTGCACTCCGCCGGTAGTGCGGACATTGCTGCTCTTGGGGCGGCCTTTCCTGTGAAGGAGGCCGAGCCTGAAAAAATCTGTCATAGCCCCCCATCAGGCCTCTACGTGAGGACTTGCCCCCCTTTTTTGGCACTGTCCCCGTGCTCCTCGTCTGAAAGGGACTTGATCTTGTGCGGAATGGATCACGCCCACCCAGAAGCTGGATCTCCGTGAAAAGAAGACGAAGAACCAAGGTAAAAAGTGGCAGAATTGAAGACAGCAGAGAAGTTGGAGTAGGTAGAGTGCAGCAGGCGGGCGAACGGCTTCTGGACATGGAGCGCATCCATGAGGCTGACGAACAAAGGGGTCTTGCCAAGTTTGACTTTCTTTTACATGAACATGTTTGTGGTAAGAGTACGATTAGTTCCCTATCATGGGATCCGATTCAGGCCATGGTGAAGTTGATCCCGCCCAACCTGACCACCTGGCAGTCTCTCATTCATCCCTTGTTTGCTGCACCGGGACGTTTGCTTGCCAATATCACGGCTGCTGACAACACCAGTGACGTGAACAGCACTGACGAGCACATTGCCAACGACTCTGCGCTCAACCAGAGCAACAGCAATGCGACCGAGGTAGATGCCAACGTAACCGTCCACGCCACCCCCAATGTCACCGCCAATGCCACCACAACGACTACAACATCAAACATACAACTACTTGATTATACAGCAGAGGTAGCTGAAGCCCAGCTGGTGCAGCTGCGGGGCGAAGCCCTGCAAGCTGCTGCTGGAGCCAAGGCGCTAGAGGAGCAGTGGCAGTCTGAGGTATCCAGTTGCGTGCAGCTCCTTCCGGGTAAGCTGCGAGAACTGCAGGAGATTGACAAACTCCTCGGTGAAAGCGGCGAGGCCGCAGGCTTCAGCGTTGTCCGGATGGCACAAGCCATCACTTGGAAGCTCCGTGGACAGCTGCAAGCGTTGGTCAACGCCACGGACCTATCCCAGAAGGAACAGCATAGTGTAGAGGTGGTGCAGAGGATTGGCTCCATGGCGCTCATGATGCTTGGGACTTGGGGTCACTCCTGGTACCATGGTCTTGAGTGGAGGTTGCTTGTCCAGGCAGACTCCGCAAGCTGGCCTCCCGTTATGACGGCTCCTTTGGGAGGTGCTGAGCTGCCTCCTGGGTCTGTCGATATTGCAGATACACGGAAACGCGTCTGGGAGCCCTTTCTGCAAGTGGCAGAGGATTGGTTCGACTTTGCAGAGGATGTCCGCTTTCATGTAGAGAACCAAACCGGGTCCACTTCTTTGACGAGGCTCTTGCCGATCATGCGTGCGGCCATAGCCCAAGTCTCAGATTTTACTGAGCTTGTTTTGGAACCGCTAACGCGTGAGGGCTCAATGCTGTTTGCAGGGCCTCTCCCTAACATCTCGCTTCCATCAAGTTGTGGCAACCGTGGTTGGTGTTTGTCCTTTGTGGCAAGGCAGGTGTCAGAAGAATTGGCAGTAGAGGATGCTTGGGAAGGCTTTGGTCCACAAGCTGTCCGGCCCTGGATTGACCCGCGGGTTGAAGACCTTCGATTGAAGAGGGCATCCAGTGAAATGTTGCAGATGGTTTGGGGCAGGATTCGGATATTTGAGGAGCTGTTGCTGCAAGTTGTGGACATTCGGGATATTCAAAAAGAGCCCAGCATCTCGGCAGCAGCTTCAGCGCAGGCAACTCACATAGCAGCCCACATTGACGTGATCTTACAATGGTCCACTCGCTCCAACATGACCACTGGTAGTGATCGGCCAGAGGCTGCCTGGCACTGGCACGAGCTTAGTAAGTTGCGGTCGGCATTGGACCGCAGCCGCCGATCGGCTGCTCTGCTGGCAAGGCGACGCCTCAGTCGCCTGGAGCTTTTGACAGCCTGGGTCGCAGGCCAGCGAGATGATGGCTATGCCGCGGGCCCTGCCACTTGGAGTTGGCGGCGGCCTTGGTCACCTTGGAGCGTGCAGAGGGAAGGCAGTCCAGCCAACGCTGTCTTTGAAGCCTCCGGAGCAGCTGCAGCAAAGCTGGAAGCAGCAATAGCTGAAAAGGAGTTGCACGCAGCGACACGTGCACAGGCATACCTAAGAATTGACATCAGCTCAGACCTGCGTCCAGTCACGTACGCTGGTTTTGCGCAAACAGGCAGCGCGATCTTGCGGCTGACCGCGCCGACTGGTCGGGATCATTTGATGATGCATGCGGAGGCTAAGGCCTTCTTGATCTCTTTGCCAGCATCACAGCTCCCCGATCCCTTGCAGCCTGGAGCTGAAACGGGAGAAGCTCCGTCAGGAGCCTTTCCGCAGCAGCATATCGAGCTTCGCTTGAAGCGGTTGCCAGGGGCATTCGATGCTGCAGACACGTCAGTAGAACCTCCACAAGAAGGCACCCGGCCCTTCGTGACGCGGCATGAACGTGGCACGTGCATGCCGCTTGCGCAGATCCAGGCTGAGAAAGCTCCAGAGATTGTCCCGGCAGCATTGTCGCCTTTGGATGGCTTTTGGGTTCTCACAGCTCGGGATGGCACGTCGGCAAGACTGCTTCAGATTGACGAGGGCACCGTGCTACGCTTGCTGTTTGAACTTGATGTTCCGGATGGGACTCCGCCTTGGCAGCTGCTGTCGGACACACGCGATGTCTTGTACAAACTACCAGAAGATGGGACGTGCAGCGGCCTGCGGCCCATCTTCGGATCGGCGCCAGAGACGTCGACCTTTCCGTCGACAACTCGCACAACACTCTACACGCAGACGGCCACAACTATACCCCTTATTCCCACCACCAGCCGGCAGGGAGTGATAATCGTGGAGGAAGAGGAGGGCCTCGTTCTGGCTCCGAAGCAGTCTACGCCTCCACCGCCTGAGGCAGCTCAGGAGCCTTGGACTCCTCCAATCTGGTTTTATGCTGTCCTTTTTCTGCTGGTGCTTGTCTCAATGGTGGTTGTGGTGCGTTGTGTCTTCAAGCACCAGCGCCGTCGACTCAAGAATGTGGCCAAGATTGCGCAAGAGCCTTTGCAGGACGAGGGCAAAGTGTCCGTGGAAGACAAGGCTCCGGTGACTTCTGAGGCTCCTACCATCCTCACCAAAGATGCGAATCCATTGCGGGAGGCTGCCACGGGCAAGGCATCGGAAAACCCCTACTTGGCGATGGCCAAGAAGTCGCCCAAAAAGATGGCTTCACGCAAGAGCGGCTCGTGGGAGATCTCCGACACGCCGCGCGAGGATGACGCGAAGAATGAGGAGGACAACAAATCATGGTCTGAAGCCTCTACCCCGGAGGGTTCAGATGCAGAGGACAGCCTGATCTGCTGTTAGTGATTGTGACTGTCATAGGAATAAATGGTAGCCGCTAATGTGTTTTCGCCTCGGCACGAGGAGATGAGCAAGTTCAGTGAGGGGCCGCAAGGTGCGGGAATGATCCTATCCTGGTGGGAGAAAAGAAAGCCCTTTCGGTCTGCTGTGGAGGGAGGGTAGGAAGAGGGAAAAAACCAGCGGATCCTCGTAAGTTTGCTCCAAACGCTTCTTGGCCAGAGCCGAGGCGAAGGTTTTGCTGAATCTCCACCTGTGATCTTTCGGAGTCAGAGTCTAGTCCAGAAGCGGAATACAATGATATGAGTCGTGACATGTCGTGACATGTCGTGGCAGGATGCGGCAAGCAGCCGTAGCAGCCTGCACTCTCCTTCAAGTGGGCATTCCAGTCGTTCGGGTGATTCCTCTTCGTCTGGTAGGTCTGTGGTCAGCCCCCGCACGGCACTGGCAGCCAAGGCACTTGAGGCTCATGCGCAGAACTTTAGTGCAGATGCTTTGACGGCAGGGGCACTTCGAGCGCATGTGCAGGAGTTTACACCGGATGCTAGGGCAGCCAAGGGCCTGCAGGCCCACGCAAAGATGTTAGCCTCCTCCAGCTCTGGCCCCGTGACGCTCCCTGTTGCTCCAGCTTTGGAAGCCTCGTCGAAACCGAGACCACAGGGCTCCAAGAATTCCAAGAGCTCCAAGGACTCCGACGCCAAAGCAAGGACACCCGAGACCACAGAGAAGAGGGTGGAGGCAGACGTTACGCAGCCTGCTGTGGAGGCGGGGGCAAAAGAGTTAAACACCACATTGGCCATGTGTGTTTGTTGACGAAGCATATGTTGCTAAAGAGCTGCAGATCCTCCAACTCATGTTGTGCAGGTACCAGAATGAGTTCCCTTCATGCGTGATGGCACTACGGCATCCCTGTATAGATGATGTGAGCATTCTCAACTCCCAGCGGGGGATAATACAGGCAGCGAACGAAGGTTTGCATTGTCTAGTCTGTGAAGTTTTCTCTGGCAGCACCTGTCCCGTCTCACTGGCATGTCCCGGGTCCATCGCCAAGCTTCAGAGCTGGTAAAAAAACCCAGACAACCTCAAATGCGCAGCCGCAAACTCTAGCTCAGGACCTGGGCTTATTGCAGCCTGTCCGATGGCGTTGCATCACAAGCACACCGAAAGGTAGTGCTGATGAATTACTCCAAAAGACCTGCAAGGTTGCGCAAACTTGGTGCCGTGGCCAAGCGCTTGGACCACCCACCACGTGTCACCATGTTCATGCACATCCGGGCCCAGAAGTTGCAAGACGTCTGCAAGCCCGCGCACCCAAGCGATTTTCCTTGACGGCAAATCGCTGCCTCAAAGAGGAGGCTTTTTGAGTCAAGATTCGCCCGTGGAAATAATCAGGAAAGATGTCTTGAAGTGGCTCCACCTTGGTCACTTTGGGATTGGAGACGGGAGCGCATTTGCCTTCAAGACTAGCTTAGTTGATCCAGGCACATCACAGCTGTGTAGAAGATGAGAGCAACTTTTAGTGAACCAATTCAAGAAGCTTGCCAGAGGCCGCTCCACTGAAAATGCCAAGGTGTTTTTTTTGCAAATGCCCGGAAGAGCCGAGCCATGGTGTGGGATCTGCAGCCGGATGCCATAGGCCTCGACCGGTTCAAGCCTTGGGACAGGCTTAAGGAGCCGTCCGAGGACACTTCATCCATCGCACCCGTCACTGCCTTCGTAGACGAGCTGGATGCCAGAGATTTCCGCGACGAACGTAAAGGCCGAGAAGCAGGCCGAGAATTGCCGCAAAATCCTCAAAGGCGTTTGGATCGAGCACCAGGGCAACGTGTGCAACCAGCACAAGCTAAGAGTCCCCAGACCCTGCGTGCCTTGGTCAGAGAGTGCTGTCTGTCCTTGCGGCACCCAGTGGGTGAGGCGGACAAGTTTGTAGCACGTTTGCATAAAGAATGGCTGGAGACTCCAAAGCAGCTTCTCAGCTTGGGTGCGGAGGGATGGGCACGCTTGGCGCTGCCGGTAGGTCTCGAATCGGAGCTACACCGTCGGCTGGGCTTGGCTGAGGACAAAGATGCCTTGAAGCCAAGGAAGCCGAGGCCATTGACGCCTGGCAGCCCGGTTGCCCCAGCAGCCCCCCTGGTCACCCGGGAACGGGGAGACCTCCAGCAAGCACTGCGGCGGCAGTGTGGTGACGCCTGGGCTTCGCACCTCTTGTCTGCTTTGGGGCTGCAGCGCAGGGACACTGTTGACGCCAACAGCCTTCAGTCTGCGCTGCGTGTCTTGGGTGTACCTTCCTTCAGCACTTCCCAAGTTCAGTCGGCCGTACGGGCGGCGGCAAAGGGCGCCGAAGCACGGGGTCCCCCTTCTGCTGAGGCTGTGATACACTCAGGTAACGGGGCAAATGCTCGGTAACAAAGGTTTCTCTAGCTCGTATGCTCGCCGCTCAGTAATCAAACCCTCCGAAGCGAAAGCAAGCCCAAGGTGATCGCCGCCATCCATGGCCCCCTGCGCGGCACAAGAGCCGAGGAGGTCTCAAGCGTCTTCTTCGATCTTGGAGGAGACATTCGTGGCACACTGCCAGTACAGTCACTGCGCAGGACCAGCCTGATCAGAGCTTTTGGTCCAACTATTATTCTCATTGCCAGTAATACTTTTACTGTCACTACCACTATTGCTACTATTACTATTACTATCACTATTACTATTACTATTACTATTACTATTACTGATGCCACGCTTTGAAGGCGCATCGCTGCCCTCGAGCTACCCGCAGTCAAGGTGAGCCGCCCTTGCCTCTTCAGAAGCGATCTTGCCCTCTCGTGCCAGGCTGGGCAGGCCTCAGCCGACGAGGCACCAATGCGTTGGTTATGCGCTGAAAAGGGGTTTTTGCAAATGGAAAATACTTTGATTGTAGGCCCTGCGGGAGTTCATGCGTCGTTGGGGCTCCAAGAAGGCAGGTCATTGATGCAGCAAAGCTCCTCAAGTTGCATCCGCCTCGAACACAAGGACGTGGATCTTGATAGCTTCTCGTCAGCCCATGTCATCATCGCAGCCCTGTACCGCGGTGCCAGCAGCCTACTGTCTGCATGAGGGAGTAGCTCCCTGCAGAGAGTTTGCAGTTTGTCATCATTGCAACAGCGAGTGGTGCTAACGGTGCAGGATGACACGAGCTTTGGGCGACTCCTCCGCAGAATTTGGCGACTTCCACAGGCTTGGCGCTTCTTAGCATGGTTTGGTGGATGGTGACATGCGGTGCTTGTTTCTGCAAGGCCCCGGACAGCCCGGCAAAGCCTCCAAGGCTTATGGCAAAAGCTGAGCAGGATGCGCGATGACCGCGCAAGAAGCCGCAATTCCACCACTCTTGTCCATAAGCCTTGCAGGATACAGTGCCGTCAGAGCAGCCAATTCAGTTGCCATCAAAAAGACGCCGGCACCTGAAGTGTCGCGAGTTGTGGCAGCTTTGGATGCCAGTGTGTTGTAGACGTAGTCTTGAAGGTGGACGCGACCGCATGGCTGCAATCGCTGAGTCTATTCAGTGCTCAGATGGTGCCACCCTTAGTATGCCACTGCTGCATCATGTTTGGACTGAGGTCCCTGCAACTATCACTATGACTCTTACAGCCGGCTAGTTAGTTTGTGCAGGCGTGCAGCAGAAGCTGTCATTGATGAAGCTGAAAGCCCATATGGTTTTGCTTGCATTTCCGCTGCTCTGGCTCAATTTAGCCCTTTGCAGTGCGCAAAGGCGTCCGTAGTCCTTCATTTGCCTTGACAGCATCTTAGCCATAGGCAACAAGTTGCTCGCAAGCTGCACATTTGATGTTTAATTTGATTCAAGGAAGGCTTTGAGGACAATGCAGACCTGATACGGAACATCCTGATGACGGCTCTGAGAGGTACGGACGGTACGGTACGGAGCCTGAGCATCAGTGAAATCCCATGGAAAGTTGCCGGAGGCCGAAGCATCCTCCTTGGCTTCTTTTTTCTCAGTGCAGCTAGCTGCTTCAAGCTGCACCAAGGAGGTTTGTCACTCCCGTGCTATCAACACCTCATGCTGACTCATGCCGCCTTAACATTGGTTGCAGGTTCTGTCGGCAACAGCACTGAGCTCAAGGCAGCCTTACACACCCTGCTGACAGCCAAAGATGTGTTCATCAGATGCACGGTTGCAGGCGACAAACGCGTCTCTTTTGTCTCAACCCGTGGGAAACGTGCCAGCCTCAGAAAAGCACTTGGGAGCTGGTTAGGCCTGCACCGCCATGGATCTGTACTTGAGGCCAGCGCTACCGCTACCAGCGGTGAGAAGGCCCAGCCCTGAGGAATTCAGGTGTAGGCCATCCCGGCAAACATTTGTCACAGCCCGGGCGGTGAGGCCGCAGCCAAGCCTGCATCATGTCATATTACGTCACATCTTAATCCCGCACCCTAACACGGCCTACCAAGTAAAGCAAGTCCTGCTCCATCAAACTGGGCTGCAGCAGAAGTCACAAAAGCCAGCGGAGCTATTCCATGTTGGGAAAGCTGCCAATCATGTGACATGTTACAGCACGGCGGGGAGGGGGCGGGGTCGAGCATAGTTCTTGCACAGGAAACTGATGGATTTGAAGCAGGGGGGAGCGTAGATTTGGCGGGGTCTAGAGGCTAGTGTGATACACTGTGGTACTATCAGGGAGGATTCGTACGAATGACATCATGTTCGGTGTGCGAGTAACATCTTGCTTTGCATAAAATATACCAACTCCTTGTGTACCGTCGCGTGTTCATACTGCGGGCAGCTTCATGCTAGGATATGCTAGGTGGTTGCACCGAACCTCCCTTCTTCTCTGGTAGCGTTCCCTACAGTTGTGTGGTCATACTGCGAGTAGCATCATGCTTGTTTTTGCATGCAATCCCGGGGTCAATTGAGGTGACCAAACTGGTTGGGTGTGTGTATCCGCAAGCATCTGCAAAGAAGCCGCAAGCGTTGTCAAGCGTTTGCAAGATCCTTGTAGCTGTCGTTGCTTTTGGAGGGTCGCGTCTTTTTTTTGCGCTCGAAAAGTGCCTCACAGGGATGGGCCTCGGCGGTTGCCATATTGCCAGTTTTGGAGCGTCGCAACTTCATCGCGTGCACAAAATGCCAGCTGCAGGCATCGGCGCCCTTGGGGTCGCCATGATCAAAGCCGTGGTCGGTCGTGTCTTCCTGGCAGGTTGACCATGCCAGCAGTCGCAAGGATGGGGCCGCTTCTGGCAGACCAGTGGGATCGCCATGCTCGTAACTGTCCTGAGTTTTGGACCTTCGCAGGGATGAGGTTGCCATTGGGGAATGGAAAGGAGTGGAGTGGAACGGACAGTGGAGAATGTTCAGTGGCGTGGAAGTTGGAGTGAGAGTGCAGTGGAGAGTTCAGTGGAGAGTAGAATAGAAGCTGGACAGGAAAGTAGGGTGAGGTGGAGCAAAGAGTGGGTGGAGAGTGGAGAGGAGAATGGAGTGGAGAGTGGCTTGGAAAGTGGCGTGGAGAGATTGGGTCAGAGGAGTGGGCTGGAGAGTTGGGTGTGGAGAGTGGGTCTGGCAACGGGAGAGAGGAGTGGCGCGGCCTCCAAGGTGGAAGAGTGGAGACTCGAGTGGAGAGTCGAGTGAACAGTCGAGAGTCAAGTGGAGTGGAACGTGGAGTGGACAATAAAATGGAAAGTGGGGTGAATGGGGAGTAGATTGGAAGTGGAATGAAACGTGGTTGGAAAGTGGAGTGGCAGGAGTTGGCAAGGTCTTGGGCAGGGTTTTCGAGACCCTTATCGGGGTTCGTGCTTCTTGCTTGCATGCACCTTCCCTCCCCCCTTGTACTCCCGTGAAAAAGCCTGCCTAGCTTCATTGGCCTCGAGGTTCTAGTCTTTTGATAATTCTAAATCACTGAAATCACAGGAAGTGCTGAGCAGCGACTTCCTACAGATCCTCTGATTTGCAGCTAAGCTTTGTTCACAGAAGGGCGGCAAAAAGAAGTATTCAGAAGCAAAGCCTTGGTGGCTTCTGCTGGCGCTTCCGGGAGCATGGTAGCAGATCTATGCCAACTGGCTTTGCAACCTGCGAGCAGGAAGCGAAGCGCCTACAAATTGCCAACAGCGGGCCGAAGGAAGGTGGACGCAAACCAGCCAACAGCACACACAATGCTACGCAGAGTGGAGAAGGCGTGGAAGTTGGCAAAAACGGAGAAATGAGTTTAAGCGATGCCCTGCGACATGCTAGGTGGGGGAAGCTTTGGCTTCGATGTCTCCAAGATGCCTTGCCCTCATTCTCGGAGGCATCATGAAGTCTCGTGAGCCCACCGTGCACCCGTAAGGTCTGTGTCCGAGTTTTGGGAGCCGTACATGTGGGTCGTGGCAGCCATCGCTGGCCTCTTTGCAGTGGGCTTTGAGCTCTATCATCGACGATTGGCAGATGTGGACCTGACTGACACGTGCCAGCCTGAGAGACATCACATGACATGCTGCTGTCCCTTTTTTGGTCGCTGCAAGTTCGCAAAACAGTGTTTTTTCCTAGCAGAGCTTGGGAGCAAAACTAGCTGCTGCGCACCGCAAAGTTGCAAGGCCTGATTGTGGAGCAGAGCATCATGAGCAGCAGATGCTGCAACTCTTCCGTGGGAGACTTGAGTACCTGGCTGACCTTGTTTTTGGATCTTGCTCCTGGCACTGCTGTCAGGTGGAATTTTGCCTTTGGTGAGGCTCCGTGGACAGCTCTCAAAAGACTTCACTGGTGGTGAATGCGATGAGTGCCAAAGAGGCCTTTCTATCTGGGACATGAGCGGCGGACTGCGTGGGCTTACTTGGCAGCGATCTCCGCGTGGCTCCGCTAAGTGCAGCTAAGAGTGCTACGGTAAGAGGCAGTTAGCTGTACTGTTTCCCCAGGCTGGGCACGATCGACCTGGTGCTCGGCTTGCTTCTGAGTTGCTCAAAAACATCCCTGCAAGTTTGGTGAAGATGACGAAAAGCTGACTGGAGCAGTCCATTGAAGGTCTGGTCATCATGGTGTGGTCAAAAGAATTTTGGGATACCATTGAGAAGAAGAACTTGTCTCGCTTCTTTCCGCTGGATCCTCGGTTATACGACCCAATCCCTTAAGATTAATGAATTGCATCATATTGCATCCCAGCTGGGGATATCATGTCCTCGGGATCCCTGATATGCAAGAGAAATAGCATCGTACATGGGTTTCATCAAAATGGCAGTGTCCAGATTCGGAGCACAAGCTGGGTGAGGCTTATCCTGGATCTTGTCCTCCTGGCCTTCTCCAAAATCATTCTTTCCACCTACTGCCAGTACATCAGTCGGGGGTCCCGGTTAGTCTGAAGTGCTTGTCCAGCTTTTGGAGTTGACTGCGGAGGCATGATGCTATCCATCCGATGGCGCCGTTCCATGACGCAATGGCTGTTGACAAAGTGGTTGAAGGTGGCAACACTTGTGCGGAGGCTCTGTGCAGGTTATCTTGCAAAACAGGACAAGTGCTTTTACACTCTGCAGCTCAGTGCCAACTCGGACGCCCTGAGCTCTGCGGCATTTGAAAACAAGCGGTCAGGGGTCCATGCTCTGCAGACCAGGTGCCTGACAACCCAGACCAGCGAATCCAGGAAGACGTGCGTCTGTTTGTCGAGTACGCATCTGAGCACCATGTGAGAAATCTTTTCAGCTAATTTCCTGGAGCCAAGGCAGACAATGTCTTTGGGGACAGGCACGGCAGAACAAAACGATTTCTGTTGCTGTGGCCACCGCTCTCGAATTTTTGCCACTGCCAGTCTTCCTCTTTGCCCTGTTTCGGATTCCCAGCAGGCTTTGTCACTGCCACGACACATCTCCTGTCAAGGCTGTCAAGCCCTCAGTGATCTGGTTTTAAAAGTACAGAAGCCCCGAAGCCCCAAACCTGAAACCAGATCCAAAACCTTGAACCAAAATTCCGGAGTCCAAGGCCCAACAGCAAATTCCGAAAAGCCAGCCCAAAAAACCTGAACCTACGATTTAACATCCAACATCCAAGGCCCTGGATTTCAAATTATAGGCTTAGGGCAATCTGGTACTCGGTGAGTGTTTCCACCACCGCCCCAAAGGCTTCTTCAGAAACAGAACAGTAGCCGGAAAAAATGAAATCACCCGCCGAGCATGTCTGTGCATGCGGATTTTTTGTCAATGAGGCCGATGCTTCTCCTGCTTTCGCCGACCTATGCATTCGGGCAGTTAGAGGCTTATCCTGCCAGACAGAAGGTTGGGATTCACTACATCTTCATGAAAGAATAGGCTTGCAACCTGCAAGCTGAGGTTCTACTGTCCAGGCTGGCTCTTGTACATAACGCTCCTATATTCTGGCGTCGGAGCCATTGTGGCTCACTTTGTAGCTCACTGAGCATGTCCTTTCGAGTCCTTCTGGACAGTTCCCAACTTCAATGACATTAGGTAGGACAGAGACTGATCGTCATCAACTTTGGCCTCCAGAAGTACGAGGTGCGTTTGGTGTGATTGTGTGCGGCTTGGATGCGCTTGAGGAATTGTCTGGTACTAGTAATGCCAGGCTGGCTTTCGATATGACATAGTGCAAATCCGCTGCGAGCTCATGCAACGTGCTCCTCGCGTCTCTCACGTGCTTGGTTGCATTGCAAGGTGACAACGCCGAGAGCATTGCTCTCTACGGCTCCGAGCCCTGCGAAGAGAAGCGGTTGCGTGGGAAGTTCGAGTGGATTGAGAGAGTGTCGAGTACTCAGTGCATGAAACATTCAGCTGCAAAGCAAGTCTGAGAAGAGCAAGTCTGAGAAGCTGGACAAGGTGGTGGATGATGATGAGTTATACTAAGCGCTTGGGCTTCTTCGTGTGCGCCCCCCGAGCCTCTTCGACAGCTTTGACAGCAGAGTCCTGAAACAGGTCCTTCTACTATCAAACCTCGAGCATATTTCCCTACCTGGTGCTGGCTCCCAATTATTTTCGGGGCCAGATTACGCTCGGCACCATGTTCATGCTCTTTGACGTGCTTGGTCCTGAGCTGGAAGCCCTCAGCTTCCCTCAGCAACTGAACACGTCTCTTTCTGTAAATTCGTAGATGAGACCGCAGGTTGTGGGCGGTGAAGTCAGGCTTCGATTGGTTTCTCGGGAGCTACTCAGAGCTGACAGGTCCCTGCCTAGGCAGTGCTAAAGCAGTTTGCAATATTTTGCGATGAAGCTGGCGATGCGCCTGAGGCTACCGAGCAACTGTAGATCGTCTCTCCAACTTCACACGAGTGCCTCAGCCGCACCAAGCCGCATGGCGCTTCAGCAAAGCCGCGCTTCAATGTGCTCTGCAAAGGCCCTGGACGGCAGCAGCTCAAAGTGTGAGGTCAAGCGATCGCTGGTGCCTGGCTTAAACGTGCTAAAATGGTGTCCGCGCTACGAAAGACCAGCCGAGGCAGCCAAGGGGACCGATGCTGCGGCTCGAGTTTCTGGGTTGAGCGTCCAGTTGCCGGGCAAAGTTGACCAGCGCCGCCCACAGAGGGCGCTCAGCCTGTACTCTGTGCTGCTCGAATATGGAAGATTCTGAACTTTGCACATTTTGAGGCGGCAGCTTTGGAGGGATGCGCATCTGGAAGTGAAGCCAGGAGAGCCGCATACTCAGCGAAGGCCTTGGTGAATTCTTGTTTTCAAACACAGATGTGAGGTTCGTGCTGCTATCAGCGCCGGAGGGGACTGGCAAGAGCTGCTTCTTTCGAGCCATGGCAGGTATCTGGCGACTTGGCCATGATTATGCTTCAGGGAAAGCGTGAGGGCGTGCAGCTCGCGGAAATCCCAGTCAGTCTGGCCTCGCCGCAGCTGCCGCCAAAGGCTCCTGTCGCGTGCCAGCATGCCGAGGCCCCACGCAAGCGGGGACGTGCACCTCCCTGACAAAACGTTGTTCCTGCCACAAAAGTCTGGGGCCCGTGGGAGCAAGATGTGCAGATGAACTGGTCTTCTTGGGGTCTCGGCTTGTTGCCAGCGTTGGCTTCCCTCAAGTCTGCGCGTCTACGAGAGTCCTCACATTCTTGTCTCCAAAACAAGAGCCTGCTATTTGTTCAAACATGGCTTTACGGGAAGCCTAATTTGGAGACACTTGTAACAGATTGATGCAATCTGTCAGTCCCGGTTCAGGTCCTACATTCCTCAGGGCACACTGAAGCAGGCTGTCGCGTACCCTTCTTGCCAGTGCCTAAGTCATGCTCAAAGCCATTCCAACCATCTCCTGTCCTCTGATTTGACAGTTCTGAGTGAGGTATCTGAAGCATATACCACAAGTGTCAGTGTCCAGATCTTTCAGGTGCAACAGAGTTTACTGACGCAGATGTGCAGGCCGCACTGGAGGCGAATCCAGAGTTCATCCTTTTCTTTTGACGCGGGCGGGTCTGTGTTCATAGTAGGACGCACATTCTCACGTGGTAAATGAGCATTGTCGCCATATCCAGAGCCGCATCCAATGTTTGCTACAGAATGTCAATGGGATATCCTTTGATCAGGCAGTGCGACTGACGACTCTGGAAGGCCAGAAGACAGTTGATCACCGGTGCAGTGGTCACTCTTTTTCTTGTAGGGAAGACGGGTATACACTACATGTTGGGATTACATAGGGGTTATATTCCCTTATTTCCTACGACAACCCCAATAAATACCCTACTATTCTGTAGCAGTTTCCAGTTTCTTTTCCATCATTAC
>CAJNIZ010038980.1:7595-20690 GCA_905231905.1 Symbiodinium pilosum | reverse complement strand
AAAAAAAAAACACGGGTTCCGAATCCCTTAACTCCCCAAGCCCCAATACTCCTAAAACCCGAACTTCCATAAACCTTTCAAGTGCACCAAGCTCAAAACCGTGAACTCGTGCTGTTTAGGGTTTAGCGTTGGGGGTTTTGAGTTCAGGGTTTAGGTTTTGAGGCCTAGGGTTTGGGCCTGTTTGTCGTACCGGGGTTTAAGACTTAGGGTGTACCACGGTTTAAGCCTTCGGCTCCTGCATGACCTTGCGATGCTAAGCTTCAACAATCCCAAGGTTTAGGGCACGGCACCAACACGAAGCCAAGCCCTGAACCCTAAACTCTAAACCCTAAACCCACATAAGATGATGAATCCAAGCTACCCATTCGAGAGGCGGCCACAGTCCTCAGCTGGTTGAGGATATAGCGTTTAGGCTCTCAACCCTGACCCCGAAACCTTAAAACCCTAAACCCTAAGGGTGAGCGAAAGGCTGTGGGCTGAGACCTCAAACCTTGGACCTCAAACCTTGGGCCAAGCGCCTACGCCCTGGGTGAAGGGTTTAGGGTGCTGGAATTTTGCCACAGTCCCCCTGTAGCGGCTTATGGTTCATCATACGTCCCGCTGTTCGTTCCGCAAAGAAAGCTGAAAACTTAGTGCTTCTACGTATAACCCACTTATAACTGCCCATTCATAAAACAAAAAGGCCTTAAGGACGCCTGTTTTGAGAGGCAAAGAGTTCGGGCTAAGGGTTTGAAAGCGAATACAACATAGGGGAAAAGAACATTGTAACCCGAAACCGTGAAAATGTCAGGACAGTGCACTACGAGTCTATACCATTACACAACGTAGGCAAATTACGAAACACTGGCGTTGCATAAAACACCCATTCTCAGGGTCCATAAGATATTACCTGGTTGTAAATGGATTTTTCCCTGGCGGTACAGCTTAAACGCAAAGCTATGAACCTCAATGTCAACCCCCCTAAAACCCTGTATCCTCTCAGACGTAGTTGTCTCTCACCTGTACTAAAACCCTTGGCCATAAACCCTAAACCCTAAACCCTATACTGCAAATAATTCTTAAGGGGACAGGAGCACCTGGGCCCAACGGTAAGTAAGTCAACCTTCTTGGGCCTCCCCACAAAAGGCCTTTGGCATGGGGAAGGAGGCAATGTGGCGTTGTAGTGTTAAGGGCTTATGGCTCAGGATAAGTTAGAGGATTACATCAGAATTCGAACTTAGTAGAAACTGGGTAGATTTGGGGACTAGGCGCAACTAGAACGACACGCGCTCCAAAACCCGCAGTTAAAGAATAGGCTGGTGGGTCGTTACATGGAATGTTAGGGGGTGCTATCAGTAATCGAGGAATCCAACCCTTCGTCCTTCGTTCCTACCAAAAGGAAGTAAACCATTTGAACATAGTAACTACGTACGTTGTACCTACACCCTAAACCCTAACTTGGTGGGCATTCCATGAACTACATGGTAAATGGACGGCAATGCGGGACACTCTTTGGGGTGTAGGATAAGCATTAGAGGCCCATGTAATTCCAGTAGAGTTGGCGGAGATATCATTCCATAAACAGGCATGATTAATCTGCATTAGACACTTTGGGTGGAGAAAACCTTGCACTGCCTTATATACCCTCTAGTCTAGGAACTGCAATATTTTCGAACCCTAAACCCAAAAAGGTGCAAGATCTCCTCCATCCACCATAGGATTGCAAGCACACACCTCCTCGCCCCTGAGCTTGTTCCAATGTAAACCTTTGATGGATGGTATGAAACCTGCATAGCCTTAAGCACCTTATACCTGGAATGATGGAACTTTTGCAGAGTAAGGTCATGTATAAGTTTCCTGGTCCACATTAAGATAAAGGGTTGAGACTTTAGGGTTTACAGTTTTGTTCAACCCTGACCCTAGCCTATGTGTGCAACCTATCTAAACACAGAGCAATAAAGATCCAGGGGGTGCTATCAAAACAGACAACTTAGGAGCGTGCGGACTTTTGCCTGTCAACAAGCATGACACAAGACAAGAAGAAGCGGTCGCAAATCGAAAGCAACAATTTCCAACCTAAAACTCTCAAGATAATAGGCCCTCTGAGCCGTAGCCCAAACCTTCAGTAAGAGAGGGTTCCCTAAACAAAACAATGCACGTCACTCTGTGGGGATCGTAAACCCTTTTGAACCAGCAGAAATGTGATGTGGAAATAACCAAGCCGGCAAATAAAGAGGTAATTAACCCTGAGCCTTGAGCCCAAATTCCTGGACCCAAGATCCTAAACCCTGAACCCTTAACCCGAAACTAAACCCGAAACCCTAAATCCTGCACCATAACCCTAAACCCTGAACCCGAAACCCCTGGTAAGAGCAGTGAAGAATCCTGGCTGCAAGCATGACAGCCTTGAAACGTAGCATTGGGGATGACCGCCCTTGGCTCCGAGCCTGGCCGCACTTGGAAGCTTGGGCTTAGGACTTTTGGGCCCAAGTGGTGGTTTTGTTACTGTAATATATTGGGGTTTCTATAGGCATAATGGAAAAAATGGAGACTACCATTATAGGGTATAATCCTGGGGTTTCTATAGGGATAATGGAAAATAAAATGGAAACACTATTTAGAGTTTAGGGTCTAGGGCTGAGGGTTACATGTACCATTGGGGTAATATTCGGGTAACATTGGGGTTACGTTGGGGTTACATTGGGGTTACATTGGGATAATGAAAATAAAATGGAAGCTACTACTTGGGGTTTAGGGTTTGGGGTTTAGGGGTTTAGGGGTTTAGGGTTTAGGATTTACGGTTTAGGGTTTGGGGTTACACCTTGATTTTAAGGTTGTGCATTTAGGGCTGAGAGCTTCCGTAATCTACGGGTGCTCGTTTCAGGGTACGTACAAGCAGGACTATGTATGGTGTATTGGGGTATATAACAGGTCCGCCTACTCAACTTCCAACAGGTGTCCTTGTCCCCCAATGCCAGATGCCACACTTTCAACCCTGCGTATCCGCGGCGCCCAGCATCCTACACGGTTGAGGCCTTAGGGTTTAGGGCTTCCCCACACTAACATGGAACCTGAATGGGTGCCCCTTGCAGAAAACTGTCCTTTAAACAAAGGGCGATTCCTTAAACCCTAAACGTTAAATTCTGGCTCAAGGTTGTGACGGGGCGGGTCGGGCAGCACCCGCTTTAATTCAAATAATTCCAGCCATTTCAGGATGACAAGGGGATTGCATTTCGATTTTTTTATCGGCTTGTACACGAGCCATAGAATGCTCTGTTCAAGTAAAACCCGAAGCCATGTACCCTAACCCTAACCCCTAAGCAGGACCCTAGAAAAAGCATCTAGTTGTCGGTTGGCAACCTGCACCTGCAATCTGTTCCAGAAGTCTGGAACTCGCATTTTGGGTAGAATTTAACGCTTGAGGATTAGGATTTTGAGGTTTAGGATTCACATTTTGACGTTTGGGGTCCAAGGGTTGAGGGCTGAGGTGCTGGTGACGCTTCGGGCACAAAACCTGCAACATCCGGAACCCACACCCCCCATAGAGAGAAGGAGTCAGGTTGTAGCCCTACAATACCCTGAACTAACATGGACACCGATATCACCCATTTTAACAGAACAGTAGACTTTGCGGAGCTTTTTGGTCATCTTTGCTAGTTGGACGAAGTGTAAGCACGGTTGTCCTACCTAGTGCAAAATGGAGCCATCTCGCCAATGCGCGGTGAGGGTAATGAAGAACATGGAACTTTGTCATCGCGGCTTCCCCCGACGACCCGTATGTATCCCTAAATGACCCTACGAACCTACACAGGGCATTGCATAGGGGCTGGTAAAGGAGCCTCTGCTCTAATGTTAAAGGCTTACTTTGAGGAACCCGGGAGTTAGGTAATATTCCATATCCCCCAAGAATCCCATGATAACCTGCTGCAACCATGAAGTTTGCAAGTAGGCTCCCTAACCCTCAGAAACCGGAGGGCACTTGCAAAGGTACGCCCTACAACTCAAAAAACAAACGCTCTCGCGACTGAAAATTTTAACATCGCTGCACAAACACCAAAAAAAAACAGAACATCGACTTGGACAAGGATTGTCTTGGAGGGATACACGTCGTTGATCACGAACACCTATAAATTGTACAGTTACTTGGAGGAGGACCGTCTTGGAGGGACACGCGTTGCTGATGCCCTACCCATGTTGCAGCTGTGTCCCAAGTACGACATCCATAGGCTAGGTACAAGTACCCCATCCCCTCCAAGAACCTCCCCACTGCAACATGGGACCCCAAAACATGTCTCATAACGACTACACTTGTTTCGAGAGGCAGCTGTCTTGCACGTCCTAATGGTTTGGGAAGGTCGCCTAACCAGTGAATGAGCCATCAGAACAAAACTCGCCTGCAATGGCCACCAGTGCATCGCCTTATTCAACTGCTTAGGGCTTGAGACTATTTGGAGTTCAAGTTGGGACGAATCGGCTTGTTGCTTCTGAGGCGGGCACTTGGCCTCTAGAGTCTCACCTTTGATTGATGGACAATAACTTGCACGACCCTAAACCCTAAACCGCACCATGTGCCTTATCGGTAGGGACGATGGTACTGTAGTATTTTCAGGTTTTTCCCGCTTCCGAGCGCCCAAGACCCCTGCAGGGGGATGGCTTCAGGTGCCGCGTCGCGAAGGCGAGCCTCTCCGCCACCGAATGCAGGATCCCGATTTGTTGAAAACTAAAAGAGACCCCCACACATGAAGAGCCCCTTGAAAAAGGAATATGCATAAAGAGTCTAGTTAGAGTTGAGGGTTTATTTGGGGACATGTAGGGTTGTTGATTTCCTAATAAGCCGTATATGGCTGATACTAAGAATCCTGCTTGACCTTAGACATAAAGCAAGCAAGATTATCTTCGTCCTATAGAAAACACTATCACCCAACATGTTGTTACCCTATGTTGGGGACGGTAGTACTCCAATAAACAACTGCCACGCAACTGAAGCATTACCCGCACCATGCCGTGGCAAAACCCTACCAGGACCAACTACAGGAGAGAAATCTTTAAGGCAATAAAACGTACCCTAAACCGTGCTTGAAATATAGGAGGGTATCTTAGAACTAAGGCTGGTAGACCTGAATACACTTTCAAAAGGCGCATCTCAAAAGCTAAGATCAGCTAGCATGAGATGCTGAACCTGTTTGGATATTCGGGTTGGCTAGGGTTTGAGGTTTTGGGTGTGGGGTGTAACGTTTCGAGTTGCAAGATCCTGGGGCGTTAGGGCTCAGGGCCTAGGTGGTTGAACAGCTTCAGGTTCCTTTGCCAAGCTTCAAAAGTCTGTAGCACTGTCTTTCCAGACTAACGCAATATACTGTAAGTAGAGTCGGAATTGGAGAGGGATGTATCATTACACATGGGATCTACGGGGATTAGGAAGGAAGTAGTTGTAGGGTTTAGGGCATATGAGTAGTGTTTAGCTTGGTCACTCAACCAAGTAAGCCTGTATGCTTCTTAAAACGAACCATGATCAGAAGGATACAATATTCTAACCCAAATATAACCTAAACATAACCCCAATATAACCCTAAAATAGCCCTAATACAACCCAAATAGAACCCAATATAACCCTAATATAACCCAAATATAACATAACCCTAATATAACCCTAATGAAACCCAAATATAACCCCTAATATTAATATAACCTTAATCCAAATATAACCCTAGTATAACCCAAATGTAGTTCTGGAGAGTGTGACGCCGTGGAGGGCTGGTTTTCTCGAGTAAACGTGCTTGTTTTCACATTGTCTTTATATGATTTTAACGGTTCTCATATTTGGGAAGATATCCAGATTCTGGTTAGAATTTTATTTGATATGGAGATTCAGGGATAAGGCCTGCAGACAAAGATATCAATTCATATGTAGATGTCCAACCATTATCAGCAGCATGTATAATACCGATGCGCCCGAATGAAATCTCATGTACGAACCCTTATACAGGTGCCATACATATTCGTCAAAAGCCTTGCTATACCTCCTCTTATAGTTTTGGGGAATCTTTTTTAACCTCTATCTAGAACTTCCTTTAAAAGACCTTCAGCATGCTTTATCAAGAAAATCATATGTATCAACATACTTGTTAAAGAGCCTCTATGTGGCCCTGCAAAGTTTGAGGTATATAATACACGCTATACTTAATTCCTTGCATAGACTTGTATAGCTCTATCTATAGTATCTTACACCACTTGTGCCAGAATCTTGTGAAGCCTGATGCTTATTTGGAATATTACGGGAAGCTTCCTGGCATTCTTAGAAAGATTCTTCTTATTACACTCATGGTATGATATCAATGTCCATCTTTGAATATGTATCCATTAAGGAGCTTGTAGTGTTCTAGCACGTGTATTTCACGGGTATTTCCTAACGTATTCAGAATTAGGAATTCCCTTCCCAGAATACTTAATATGTGTTCCATTGTACGATATATAACTACATGCATGAGCATCATCGGTACAATTATCTTACACCTTGCAATTATAAAAGGAGAGGCCTTCCCACATGAATGAACATCATTAGTACGTATGAATATACCATCATACATATACTTTGATGGCTACGCTGACCATATCTGGGAGACTTCTCGCCACCTTGCTAATATAAATGCGGCAACTACATCAAGGACAACACAACTAATTACGCTAATTGTACTATTTGTCGTTGTACTTATGCAGGTCGGGGGGCGGGTCAGGAAAATGATACAGTAGTTATGGTAATCGTGTTAAGGAAATATTCTACCAATGCAAATATATTGGCTTGTGTTGCGGCCTCATACGAATAGCTCGTGCATTCATGGAGATGGCAGGGGCCCAACACCCTAGCCAGCAGGATATTTTGAAATAATTTTGTTTGTTCGAACTGAAAAAATTTGCTACTTTGATCATGTTCATACATTGATAGAGACCTCCCTTAATACAAACCAAGATGGCTAGTAGAACTGCAGATTTACTCGATCAGGTATATCAAAGGCTTTTCCTCGATATGAACTATGTAGGTAATAGCTTATTTTGTATTCATAACATGAAGACAGTAAGTGGACTTAACCAGAATCCCATCTCTTAAACTGAAATGATATATGAATGATTTTCGGATGACCCTTTGAACATACAGAGTTCATGTAATTGCTATGGTTGGTTCTGGATCGTTACCACACAATATTTTGTATCGCTTTTTACAAGTTTTTTTCTGCTGAATTCATGGTGCCACGTCTTTACATTCAGATTACGGGCCCTTATAAAAATTTCATGAATTCTGACAAATATGTTTAGGGGGACAGCATCTCCCAGCGTATTCATGATTAGGGCGCTCTAGCCGTAATATCTACTATAAATTTGAGAATCAATCGTAGACCATATACCTGAAACATATGAGTGTAACATATCTTAAACCATTTTAGTAGTGGCGTGCACATGAGCTTTGCTCAAGCATATTTACATGAATTCATAGCAGCTTCCGGTAAAATCCTATTTGTTATTTGATTTTTATAATCAACATATCATCCTATTGGGCAGGCTTCTCCTAATACAGTGAGTATACGATAGATCATGTAGAGAATGCTTATCATGTGATTTTCCCAAACTAAGTCAATGATTAGGGCACTCGATGCCTTGTATATTTTTATCTATGCAATTATATGAACATTGTCCTAAAACAAGTGTCTTGGGGGAATGTCATTCCAAGTTGAAGGCAAATCAACTACAAGCGTATAGCTTCATATGAACAATCTAGCTATTATATATATATATGTACATGTTCTAGTCCATGGGAACTTAGTAGAGACCTTCCTCAACCGAAGAATTATGACGATAACTAGTAGACTAGCTTTGGTATAGTTCGAAGACTATCTCTATCTATATTTTTAGTCTATAAGCAGAATATGATATGGCTAGGCTTCTAAAATGCGAACAGGTATCATACAACAACAGTTTTCGAATCTATCTTCTAATGCGCTCAATATGTATATTCAATTCATAGACAAGTTGTTATAGGCAAGACTTGCTCAAATCCTCAAAGAATATCAGAAGATCCTTTGGTAAATACATGTGTGGGATCCCATGATTATTCTGAGTACCAGGCGAAGCCAGTATCCGAAAACATGACTCTCTGGCACGCCGAAAGAGCCCGGGATAGGGATCCCCCAACTAGCATGTCTAGGTATATTGGACTATAGGGGAGAAGAAAGGAAGGGGTGTGGGGTCCAGGGGGGCAGCGGAGCAAAACAAAAACAATGAATTGGGCTGTGATTTTTTAGTCTTTTTTTGCTCCGCTTCCCTCCCTTCTCTATATTTAAGAAAGACTGTAGCCTTGGAGCCTTAGGTTCTGGGATTCTCTATTATGGGAGAGACTCTAGGTCCAAGCCCCTTAGATTCTATAGAGTCTAGTTCTGGTATCCTATGTCCTGTAAAGGAACTTATGAGTAATAATCGTGTATTTCTCTAAATCTAGCATTTTGGGACCTCCACAAAACGCGCCCACCACGGCGTCACGTTCTGTATATATATATTTATATGTGTACCCATTACGGTAAGTGAATTTAATTCCTTAACAGTAAACGAGGAACTCAAGGCTCCGATGAGTTTCCAACTCAGGCTCTGGGAGCCGAGGGCGCTGTGGAGGTCTTCCAGCTTCTTCGCGAGCTTCTCCGCAAAATGCTACGGTTTGTCTAAAGGGATTAAAGGCACTTAGGTGGGTATATAGTGTGTCATGGGTCTATATATGCTACTGTCGCAAGGGCCCACCCCCCTTCCCGCCCCTCATGATGGTCCTGGTTGTTGCCTGGATCAGTGATCACCTCCTGCGCTGTGGGTGTAGCTGCGGGTTTGGGTGGATTGCTCCTATGGTATGGTCCTTCTTCCTGTTTGATTTCAGGTCCTATTGTCATGACATGGTGCTGGGATGAAGGGCCCTCCTCTCTCCCTGTGGGCGTGGTTGAGGGGTTGGGTGGATTATGCCCCATGGTACGGTCCTATATGGTCCTTGTTCTTGCTTGATTTCAGGTGAGATTTCCTGTGGCATGGTCCTTGTTGCCTCCCATGCCCCCCTGCAGGTGTGGTTTGGGGGGGAAGTGGGCTCGAATTGTGCAGGTAAAGACTTATGCAGTGCAGTTGTAAGTTGGTTTATGTTCATGGTGTTGCCCTTTCCAACATGTTCTCTGTATGGAGGGAGGAAGATCTTTCTCCTCCCCCTTGGTCTGGGTTGGGTGGCTTTTTCCCCCAACTCTCAGCAATGTTGCAATTGACTGTCACACCAAAAAACGGCGGAAGCAGCGCTGGTATGGGATTGTCTGAGGCCTGTAGCAGTTCAGCATTGATTTTTTTGTTCACGTTGGCCAGATCTCTATGACTGTTGGCACTTTTGAGACTTGCAGCAGCCAAAAAACAATGGCAGTTCAGCGGGTCGTGACCGGGATGAGGAGGGTTCTGACCAGGACATCCACCATTGGCACTTTAAGACCTGCAACAACAGTTACGAGGTTGGTGAATCTTTGTGACTGTTGGCAATTCTGAGCACCTCCGAGGCCTCAAAAACGAGGACAAAACTACGGGGATTGTGGCCTGGACACCCACCATCCATGTGATTGTTCACGCCTTGAGAGGCCTGGGCGGGGGGTTGGGGAACCATACCATGGGGGTGGGTACCGTAACCATTTGTATATGTAGAGTATACATATATATACATATAATATGCAGTTTAGGGTGGTGGCATTTTCTAGTCCGAGGCCCAAGAGCCTTCCAGAAGGTGCGGTTGTGGTCACGGTGAGTCTGGAGCACAATTTCTGCGTTGTGAAGAGTGGCTGAGCATGCTTTTCATGTGCTAAGGCCATGACGTGGATCTACTGAAGCCAGTTCATGATGCACACTACACCTACGACCCTGAGTCTGCCAGCTGGAAGTTGGAGTAGGCCGCGTCCTTGACATTTGGTATACCAAGCTCCATGCGTGGGCAAGGTGGCTTAAATCCTTTGGAATTTCAATCCAGGCAAAACTTCAAGGAAAGCCCTTCAGATTGCGACCTGCAAGATGTGTTTCACGCTCCTGCACTGCCGACGCGGCGATGGCACAAAAGGACCGCATACTTTCTTCTGCGCATTCCAGACGAGAGCAAGCTTGACTTAAACAAATTGTCATCCAATCACCTACTATATCAAATTCTCCTGCGCATCCCATGCGATTGGGACGGTGTCTGCGTGCATTCTGTAATTGACCTGCCCATCTCATTCGTTTTAGGCCGAAGTGTGCCGATGATGCTGGCTGAGAAAATGTCCCAGGATCTAGTGAAGCACATCCCGAAACGCGTCCGCTGGCGGGATTTCCCAAATTTTGATCACATGATGGAGTTAGCGTTGCTATGCCGACTTGCTGATAGAAAGCTCAGTGGTGTGGGACAAGCAACATCCCACTTGAGATTTCATGTTCCTTGTTGAACCCCTTTGTACCAAAATCTTCCAGCAACTTACTAACACGGATGAAGCCGCATATAATGCTAATGTCAAAGCGCAGTGTATCAACTCGCGCGTGTCAGCGGTACGGGGACTCCACGGTATGGGGCCAGAAGCGGAGACGCAAAGAGACCCATGATGTGTCTCTTGGGGTTAGCATCATCAACATTCCCGGGCGCCTGCAGCTGAGCCTGGGGATCTGCGTAGCCAGAAGAAGAGTCAGGTGACCGTTCCCCTTACAATCGGGCTGGCTGAAGGAGATTGCTAGGGCCAGGGGGCCAAAGCCTGCAGCAGAGGCTGCAGAAGTCGTGAGGGAAAATGGGGAAAGTGAGCGGGGGGAACTCAGATAGGGCTACATGCAGTGAATTCGTCAAGTACGAGAGGCAGAGATGCTTATGTTGAGCATCCTCAGCGTGCCTGTCGTGGGCGTTCGTGGGCTTCATAGCAGTGAATCGCGGCAATTTTCATTGCTCACATTATTCAGAACTTAACTGAGAAACATTTTCTCTGATTCCCATGAACCTTTTTTCAGCACATCCCAGAATAAAGATTCCGCTACATGTGAGCCTACCCTATAGTCCTTCATTTATGGAGCCATGTCGCTTTCTGTGTCTTCTAGGTGCTCATGCGTTGGTGGAGCGGATCCGAGCAGCGCTTCGGGCGAGAGGGCCCGCTGCAGTGCAGCTCCTGTGCCAGAGGCGCAGGGCAGACCATGATTATTCTTAAGATTTAATGGGAGGGATTGTAGAAAACACGATCCCTTTTTGATTACCTCTAAATCTTAGGGTATCTTGGCTGCGTGAGACGTATGATCTCCTTCTTTGTAGTAGGAGTCGCTGTATGCTGAGGTGTCCTGGGGCGATTGATTTGGATTCACCGATGCTTTTTTATATTGTGATCTTTTGTTTGCGCCAACGAAGGTGTTGCAGCACAGGCTGGCCCCGCCAGATCCCTAATACCCTGCTCCGCGTCAGTGGGACTGCCCATACCAGTAAAAGAGACTCCTGTGCTGCGAAGGCACAGCTTGCAGGCGTAGCATCAGCAGCGAGTGCAACGCATTGCGCAGAACCGCGTCGGTCTGTGGCTGCTGCGACAGACCCTTCACGGGTATGGGGGCGACGGCTTAAAGCGACCTGGAAACATGGACAGCCTTTGCTGTTTTTATGTGTGCGTGCCTCACATCGCTTCAGCTGCAGCGCACCCAGCCCTACATCTGGGAGTGAGCTTTGAGAGCGCAGCCCTGTCGAAGCAAAGCCTCATTCCGTTTGCGCCTGATACTTTCGCCGGTAAAGTGTGTTGAAGCCTGTGCTTGCAATTTTCCTGGAAAGGACCTGGGTGTTTTTGGGGTTGCTCGGCTTTCCAGGCTGAAAAGAACGCGCGTCATCTTCTTGCAGTCTTTCAGGGCTGAGAGTTTCCGGGCGGGCATGTTGGAGGGCCTCATTTGGGCATTGGAATCGGGGCTCGGGAGCCGGAGACCAGCTAGGAAGCGTGCCTGGTCAACAGAGCGTTTTGGAACAAAAGGAGGTTCCCACAGAGGGGTGGACATGTGGCACACGGAGCGAAGGGAAGCGAGGTGGCGGGAGAGTGGGCGACTTGAGGGCTTGTATTCCATTCAGAATCAGGAAAGAGCGGGACATGATGGGCTTCGGGCTCTGAGGGAAGAATACTGGAAGAATTGGTAAGAGGAAGAAAAAGCTGTGTGAGGTCAGGCCAGGGTCAGCGGCTTTTCGATTTGTATTCAAAGTGTACAGCCTTCTCAGCTTCAGTGCTTCTGCGCTACTTGCAAACGTTGCTCGTAGCACTTGCATTCTTGCGGTGGCAATTAGTTTCAATTATTTCTTTGCACTTGGGAGGGTTGCTACTGTCGTAGTTGCAGTTGCCATCATAGTTTTTTTTGGAGAAGCTGACTGACCCGCTGGCAGGTTTCAGACTGCGGAGCAGGGGCAGCGTGTCATGCGAGCAAAGGAGCTTCGGGGCCTTGTGGGGTTGTAAAACAATCCCCCTCCTCACAATTTAGTCTTGCCTCCAGAGAAGGGTGCTGGAAGCCCAACAAGCAGTAGAAGAAAAAAATAATGATGACGTGGATTTTGGCTTCGGTTTCTCTGCATTGTCAACCTACTATAACCAAGTAAATCCTACCGTAACCTACCATAACCTACTACAATCTATGTTGGTGTGAATTTACAAGTTCATTAGAATCCATTATAGTCCACTATGACCTACTGTAATCTACTATGGTCTGAAGTATCGTACTAAAACCTGCTATAATCTACTATACTGCACTAATCTACCTTAATCTACTGTAATCTACCCCAACCTACCATAATCTACTGTCCATCATGTACTATAACTACTATTATCTACGGTAACATACTGAAAGCTACTAATTATGATCCACTCTCATCTACCATAATCTACGACCATCTACTATAGTCAGGGATAAAATGTACACTTCATTTTGCCTGGCAACGCACGCCTGGACAGCGATACTTGCTAGGCAACACCGAACACATGTCATCGTTGAAATTTCAATGAATCAGGAGTTGAGGTTTCTGGGCGATGTGGGTGTCAAAGGCACCGGAGGTGAAGACTTTGCAACATGCTCCGCTCAAGTGATGCGAAAACAGGTCGGCATGTC
>CAJNIZ010038969.1:41142-65493 GCA_905231905.1 Symbiodinium pilosum | reverse complement strand
TGGTTAGTAGGGAAAGAAGGAATGGCAAGGAACCTGGAAAATAGGATAATGTAGGGTTTAGGGGTGTAGTGCTTAGTGCCCAAGGAATGAATATCCCACATGGAAAAAAGAAATGAGTAGCGGTTTTTTCGTGGTTGAACCTAGTAAGATAATATTCCTTATCTAAAATACTATACCCCAAAAGGAGGATATGATCTTACTCTATATTGGGTACCATAGTATCCCCAAATAAGATACTACTCAAATGGAAGATAAACAAACTGAGACGGGGGTACTGTATGCGGATGAAGTGTGTCGGCTTTGGCTGGATGTCAGTAAAGAATGAAATGAAAATCAACATGGGCGGTTGTCAAGATGATGGTCCCTTTTTTGGATCCCTATTATAATACGGCACCTAATATTTAGAGTACCCAAAAAAGGACCATAATTTTGACAACCACGCACATGGAAACTGCTATTGGACTCTATAGGGTTTAGGGTGCAGTCTTTAGCGTAGTTGCGAGGGAATGAAGGAATTGAAGTGAAAAGACAGTGCAAGCCAGTATGTCTTGGGGGACTATGTAGGCGCTACTGAAGATTGTAAGGATTGTACTCGACTGAAAGCCCCTGCCTAGTTACGTAGACCCTACATCTACACCTGCTTCTGTACGGGAACAAAGAAGTACCCATATCATGTTGAGGTCTATTTGAGGCGTCCTGGACCACAGTTGTACAAGAAACTTGAGACCATGACATTGGTCATCATCACTATAAACCACCTGTATAAATCAAGTTCCCGTGTTTTTCCATGTCTGCTTCCATTTGAGTCCCTTGATCGGTGATCATACCCCTAAACCCTATACACCCAAAAACCTACACCCTAAACCCTAAGTCCTGAACCCGACATGCTAAAACCTGAGCCCCTAAACCCTAAACCTTCAATTTAGGCCCTACATGAGCTACAGTCAATATTTCCCAGATGACTACGGGACATGGGCTCGCTATTGGAGATAGGGGATAAAGCAAGGTCCTTTAAAACGGCTAAGATCCTAAACCCAAACCCTAAACCCCAAAAATATCTCACATGAGCCTTAGTCTAAACCCCCCTGTAATAGTCCCCTATATAATTCCTTATATAACCTCCTTTAAGGAGTTTAGAACCTAAACCCTAACCCCTATCAAACCCCCTTAAAGGAGTGCAGATTCTGGTATAACCCCATATAAAACCCCCGTTCAAAAATTTCAGGCTATAGCTCACATGGAGTATGGCCTCAGGCTTTAGAACTGAGGGGTGTGCTGGGGCTCGAACATCCAAGCCCAGGCTGCTTTAGGGCTTGGGGAACGGTTTAGGATTTAGGGCATAAGCTTCAGGACTCGGGGCTCAGAGTTTAGTCCTAGAGCTCCAAGCAGCCCAAAATACGTAGTATGCATGGGTTACACGACCTAGGTAAGTGTTCTTTGTAGACTTGGATAGTGCAAGATCCCAACCATGTGCGCCAGACCCACTTGCTTGGACTCAACGGTTTGGGGCTTAGGGCTCACGGATTATAGCCCCAATCTAACCTTAATGTTACAGTAGCTTCCATGTTATAACCCTAAACCCTCAACCCTAAACCCGAATCCATTTTCCTCATTATGGTGTCGGGCTTCGCGATACAGGGCTGAAAGTTGAACAGTGGGCTTAGGGTTTAAGGTTTAGGGTTTAGTGTTCAGGGTTTAGGGTTTAGGCTTAGGCCCAGGCCTACCCCTAAGGGTCCAAAGACTTAAATAATGAGGCTTTCGGGACGAAATACTATAGTTTGAATGGTATTTGGGACCTACTAAAACCCTTAAGACGTAAATAGTGAGGTTCTAGAACCCCAAAACTATTGGAATGGTATTTGGGACCTGGGTGTTTGGACCCTTGGGCTAAGGAATATACGCACCTTTTCACAGCGTGCTTCCTGATTCGTCTACACCAGCACCTTGTTACTGATGATTTGGACCATTCCCTGAGGGTCCATGTAGCCAATAATTAGACACTTGGGATTTGGGTATTCGAAATTGCAGTACAGGCAGAGGGAAGGAGGGTATATGCTTGGTTTTGATGATTTTGACCCGTCTTATCGAGGCTCCTCCAGCATGTGGAAGTCATCATTGTGTATGTGGAGGTCCTTGGATCACGCGGCCATGCATTCGATGTGCCAAAGCGTTGCATGCGCATGGCCCTAGACCGATTCCGTGACCCTCCAGGCACTCAATCAAGTTGCCCGCAACAGATATTCAAAAGAATTGACACGCACCAAGTTGCAAAGTTCAATGATTCGTGAAGACCGGGAAGAGATGCCATGTCTGCCATGATTAGCGGACCGCAATTCGCACAGTGCCGATGAACGTGCAGAAAGCCTACGGGCCCCACAGAAGACTCGAACGATGCTGTTGCAGGAGCTGAGATGCAGGCTACATCCGCGTCCCAATCCAGCATGCCGCCGAACTTGTAGGAACCAAGCAGAACTCCGTCGGTAACTATGTAACCTGCTCATGGTCTTGGATTGCAGGCTTGTAATGCATATAGGGTTCATATAGGGATATTCTAGGGGTTATATAAGGATATCATAGGGATAGCTACATACGGTTTTACGGGACATACCTACTAATGAAGGGGTAGCTAAGGGCAGTTACTGCTAAGCCGTGTAGGTGATTGGGCTGCATGAAAATCACTTGTGCAAAAAACGGGTCGGTAAGCAAATCAACACCCTCTGCCGCTTCCTGAATCCCGCACCTACACAGACGCTGTACAATTGCATGGTGGGCATTTGTTGCGCAATCTTACCTGCCCCAGAACCCTGCGCTTCTTGGTGTGGGGGTCCCAGGCAAAATCTCTACCTTTTGGAAACCCTGGTAAAGCCTAGAAGTTCCTAAGGTCTTCTGGCCCGGTAGTCGAGGTAACTGAAACCGTGGAGCTAATCACAGACCCCTAAGCTCCAAGTACCGAAGCAAGTATAGTTGGGCCCGAAGGTCTTCGTGTGGGAGCCACTTTGGGCACAGAGACTGTAGTCCGAACCCTAAACACTGAATCCTTCACCCTACATCTTGATGCCTCAGCATACATACTACATAGGATAGTTTCCCTAAACAGGTGGACCCCAATTCAGACCCCCCAAAATAGTACGACATAGTACAATCCTCATTATTGGCATCCCCAACATGGTGCCTCTAATCTGGGAAACCCCATATAGGGATTTCCCCAAATGAGGGGTACCTTTTTGGGGGTCCCTATAATAAGGACTATAGTATATTAGGGTCTATATTGGGGTGCCCCTATTTTGGGAAACCCCCATACGAGCCATTGTCTAAACTCCTAGTATCCCCCTTAATAAGCCCTATAATACCCCCCTATATAATCGTTTTAACCCCCTTTAAGGAGTTTAGACTACAGCTCACATGTACCTGGACCTTTTGGGACAGCTGGGGGCGGCGCGGACCCCAAGCTCCTTGAAGACCCCATCGATGTAGAAAAGCAGGTGGCGCATTGTCTCCTGGAATTACAGTGTTGCAGTTGTAGGTATAGGTGGTTGTCAAAATTATGGTCCCTTTTTGGATCCCTATTATACTACGCCACCTAATATTTAGGGCACCCAAAAAGGGACCATAATTTTGACGACGACCCATATGCCTATTGGGGTTATGAGTATTAGCTACGTGGGATACACAGGGGCTAGGGCTTTGCGGTGGCCTTTTACGTAGGGTTAGACGTATCCTAACTAATGGTTGACTGGTGTTGTCTATGTAGCCATCCTACTTGTAAGCACCCGTAACCCCAAATAAAATAAACCTACTCAGCTAGCTACTCATGAACCTCCAGTGGGATGTAAGGAGCAGGCTTCTCTAGACCTTGCTGGAATCAAGAAGCATGTTTTGTCAGACACTTTCTCGGGACAAGAAAGAACAGGTATGGTCTGCCATATACTGGACATGGGATTGTATGAGAATGCTGACCAGCCATAAAGAAGGCTCAATGCACCCCTGGCATTTTCTAGGAAATCAGAATACTGACAGTAGCCCGTACTACCATTTCCAAAAGACGGGCTGTGTCATTCATGCATACCCCTGAATATTCGGATCCTCCGTATATGAGGACTCCAAAGCAGGGCGCCTTTTTCTTAGAGACCCGCCTAGAAGGCTCTTATAGGGCTTCCATCCAGTACTGGCTGCCGAATGTGACCATGACACTTATACCCTCCACCCTGGATCCTATGGCTTTCAGTTCACCTACCACGAATCCCAAACAGGGATCCAAAAAATGGAGTCCTAAGATAAAGGCGCGGTTTAGGGTGCAGGGCTTTGGGAAAACCACGCGATTCGCAGTGCTGTTTGGGGTTTACGGTTCAGGGCTTAGGGCTTAGGTTTGACGTAGAAGCCTCAATGAATGTCAGCATGATTTTGAAGTCGACTTGATATACCCGACAGCCAATGTATAGGGAATCTAGAACCACAAGATTTAGTAATTATTGCCATAAACCCGTATATGAAACCAGATTCCATGTCATGATCCATTCTCCTTCCCATTTGATTCGCCGCTATCGGGGCATAATGTCCTTAAAACATCAAAACTCCAACTCCAAAAATAGGGGGACCCCAATATAGACCCCCACATACTATGATCCTCATTATGGGGACCCCCAAAAAAGGTACCCAAAACCCTACACCCTAAACCCTAATTTCCCAACAATGCACCAGGGATCTGCTGCGGATTGCATGGCCACGGGAATTGGGTTTGCAGGTCTAACCCTGGGCTCTAAGTCTATCCTTAAGGCTCCAAATAGCCCAATGTAAGTCACATTTATAGACTTTGGGGCCCAATGTAGGTATTATTTATAGACATGGAGCCCTAGGGTACTTGTATTCTCAGTAGGGTTTAGGGTTTAGGGAGTTGCCTACAGCTGTATGGGCTACCTATCCCATGAACCCTAAGCCCTAAATCTTATCAATGAGGCAGTAATTATGACAAAGCTGTAGGTGATCAGGGGTGATGGAGGATAGGCCCTGAACCCAAAAGCCTAAACCCTACACACAACCTACGTTGGGCCCTAACGCCTATTACTTACTGGTTCTTACCAGGAAACAAGGGAATATAACCCCTGTATAAACCCAATGGGGAGGTTTAGGGTTTAGGGATTTTATAGATATACAGACACTATATAAACCCAAAACGGAAATTTCAGATTTAGGGATATGTTCCCCTATTCCCTCTTCAGTCCCAGTAGGTGGATGGTAACTACCACCGGATATTGGAGCCCTTGCCATGGCTGTCTTGAGTCTTGAGAGGGCTTAGGCTTTAGGGCTTTAGGCTTTAGGGTTTAAGGCCTGGCCTAAATTTGATGGTCCCAAATTGCTGAAATCCTCAACCCTAAACCCTAAACCCAGGGACCCAGATTGTAGTAGGAACTCCACCGCTGGAACCAGTACTACAATGACTGTAGGGAGATACGCAGTCGACATTTCCGGGTTTGGAGGTGGCGTATATGAGCTATTGTCCAAACTCCTAGTACCCCCCTTAACAACAACTCCTATAGTAGTCCCTTATATAATCCCCTATATAACTCCCATTTAAGGACGTTAGACTGCAGCTGATATGCTCAAGGGGCTTGGCTTTCAGAATCGACAGTATTGCTGGGCTCACGGATTGCAATGTGGCATGGGAACTGTTGCGCCTTAGCCGCCTTAGCCTCTAAGTTTCCTGGAACCCTTGTAGAAATTATACTCTCAGCTGGTTCTTAAGATTTATAGGGAACAGAAATCAGAACTTACTTTCAGGGAACTTCTAGTAGCCGTGTTTGGGTCAGGTACTCGGATGCTGCCAAGCAGGCCTGTAGTACATTGAAGGAGGCCTTTTTTAGGAGTTTAGGGTTAAGGATTTAGGGGTTTAGGGGTTTAGAAGTTTAGGAGTTTAGGGTTTGGGGTTTAGGGGCTTAGGGGTTTAGGGGCTTACAGTATAGAGTTTAGGGGGTTTAGGGTCTAGGGTTTATAGGGTTACGGGCTTCTGCTTCTGAAAGCAAAGGCATCTCTCCTTGCAGCATGGCGGAACGGCCCATCCTCGGTAGACCTGCATCATGGGAAAAATGGACCCTGCACAGCTGGGATCAGGTTCCTAGGGTTTAGGGTGTAAGGTTTAGGGTTGACATTGTGTATAACCACCAATATATTGGGAAACTACCAAATTGAGGTACCTTTTTTTTGGGAAACTACCAAATTGAGGTACCTTTTTTTGGGGAAACTACCAAGTTGGCGTGGGGGAATGGCTCTTGATAATTTCCTTCTCAGTAAGGTCAGATGTGTCACCACTATCACTAACTAACGCCTCAGCCTAGGCCTACCCAGAGGGTCCATGTACCCAATAATTAGGTACTTGGGATTTGGGTAATAGTAATTATAGTACAAGTTTTAGGTAAGTATATGATTATTGGGTACTTGGACACTTAGGGCTAACAAAAAGTAGGGCCATACCCAGCATGTTCACTAAACCATCCGAGGTGTTCTAGAAGAAACAACTTGAAGAGGAACCCCTAACGAGCCTGCTGGGATTTGTTTACAGCCTTCACAAGACCCTGAGCGCCATGAACCGCATACTTTCATGATTCATGAACAAACACCACCCCTACCTCAACCCCTTGCAAACCCTAAAACCGATGACCCTAAACCCTAAACCTTAAGCGCTGAGGAGGCCACCCAATCGGGCACCGGGCAATTCGTCACCGCCAGGGAGCAGCCGAAGTGCCGGGTAATTCCGTCGGGACCTGTGAAGTCCTCAACGCAGAGCGAAAGAGTTATGGGTTGGGTACTGCGCCCCCTCAGTAACAGTTGGATTGATTATGATATGGTTATATATAGCCCTTTATAGGACCCCTAGCATAGACTGTTGCTGGGTGGGGGCAGTACCCAAGTAGTGCATAGAGTTTAGGGATTTAGGCTTTGAGGTTTAGTGCAAGGTCTTACTCAGTATTCAGGGCGTAGGGCAAATAATTAGACCTGGGCTTTAAAAAGCGGACTATTGCACGATAACGTTCTGTGGCTTTACGAACTAGAAGAGGATAGTGTTGGTGGTTTCTATAATGGGTGACACACGTTGCCAATACTATGCACGTATAAACAGATATATATATATACATAGATGTTTGTATACATATTGGCTTCGGAAAGGCTGCGCTACACAGGGACGTTAAAGGCTTAGATTTCTCGAAGTGGGGGTAGAAGCTGGGTTACCCTAAGGGTCCAAGTACCCAAGACCTGGAGCTTCAGCTAGGTACCAAATACTTTAGTCTGAATGGTTTCTGCCAGCTAAAATAAAAGAACCAGCACATTGGTCCTCAGGATTAGGGAGGCGATGCCGGGATAAAGCTCGGCTGAACTGAACGTGCTCACCTGAGGCTCACCTGATAACGAAACTCGTCGAACCATGAGTTGAATTTCCCATAGGATTTCCACGTTGAACCCCCGCTCATTCCTAACACATTCGCGGACTGCCGTCACCACGAGTACGCTTCCCCTCTAGGGTCAGGCAACAAGGAGTGGCATACGGACGCAAAAAGGTGAGCACCCTTGTAATTATAATCCTTATGAGCCTTTGAATTCATGACTATTACCTTCTGTTGGGTCTACAGGAGCTCCACTGGACACATGATTGGCAGTCTCTTGCGAAGGGGCCTAGAACAAAACTTGCAGTATTTAGGGTGTAGAAGAGGCTATAGTGATCATGTCATTGCACCTCCAAAGCCTCAAACCCTAAATTCACATAAAACCCTAAACCCTAAACCCTAAATCCACATAACTGACCAGTGGGCCTTTAGATGGGTGCTCTCCATGAAGACCTGCGCCTGCTTGTTCGGCTTCAGCCTCGCAATCCACTTTCAGGATGAGGGTTTGGATTGGAGGGTTTCACCCTAAACCCTGGGGTTTAGGGTTTAGGGTTCAGGGCCCTAAACCCCTGAACCCTAAACGCCTAAACCCTAAACCCTAATCCCTTAGCGTTGTGGATAAGATTCAGGGGGACTTACTTACTGGAAACCAAGCTGAAAGCCGAGGGTTGACGTTCTGGAGCTACAGGTCCAGGGAGAATTGGGATTTGGGGTTACCCTAAAACCTTAGGGTTTAAGGTAGGATTTGGGGTTTAGGGTTTAGGGCTTGGGGTTTAGGGCATAAGGTTCCTGAACCCAGAATCCTACACCCGGGGATTCGGTGTCCCGAGGTTGCTTGATGAGTGCGTAATTGCAAGGGTTTAGGGTTTAGGGTTTAGGGATGGGATTGGATATGCGGCCCAGATTCGCTTGCATGTGGAAACTACTGTCTAGCTCAAGAAGAAATGCGGATTTCCCACGATTAGGGGAAACTTTTGCGGTCTCCATTTGGTAAGCATTACAATGTTTTGGGGTCTGAGTTGGGGTTCCCCTATTCTGCAGACTACCAAGTATTGGGCAGCTTCATGTGGGGATGCTACCTGCTAAGTACTTTCAGGTGGGGCTTTTGTGCGTGGATGCACGTGGCTTCGGGATACATAGAATTGCGGGTTTGAGGATTAGAGTTTAGGGTCTCCCCAAAATTATGGGAACCTTGTCTATGGGTACATAAACACTGTAAACCCTAAATCCAACTGTTTTGGGGTCTACATTGACACCAAAGACCTGCTTCGAGAGATGCTTTCAATCTTCTGGGTTGTCTTGAAGGAACCTCAACCGAGTTACTATAATAAGGAAATACTATCATTTGCTATATACCCATATGATGGTGCTAAATTTCAGTTCATTAACAGTAATTAACCCAGTCTTCCTGGCCATCACTTATACGCAGGCATTAGGCAGAGGCGCGCGTGACCTCGCAAATGCTGCCGTCCGTCAGATATGGTTGTTTGCCAAAATAAGGGAGGGGGGACCGAAATGTAGACACCAAAATTGTTTAGTCCTTATTATGAGGTCCCCGTTTGGTACCCATCATTTGGGGAAAGCCTAAACCCAACCCCTAAGCCCTATGTGACCCCTATATACCCTTATTTGGACGCCCACAAAGGTACTCCTGACTTATGGAGACCCCCATGTACAACGACTATAGCAAACTCAATCCAGATTCCGTGCGGTTTAACTGAAGCATGAATTGCGGCTCTAATCCAAACACGGAGAGTCTCTGATAAGCCCAGCAGTTTAGGGCTTAACCTCTTAAACTAATCCAGAGGGTCCATGTACCTAATAATTAGGTACTTGGGATCTGGGTAACAGTAATTGTTGTACAGGTTTTGGGTAGGTATATGATTATTAGGTACTTGAATCCCTAGGGTAATCTACCCATCAATAGCCAGCCTCATGTAGGGACCCAAAGCGGTGCATGAACAAAGTTTCAGTTTTTGGGTATCCCTGAATCCAAAATCCCAAACACCATATGAGCTGTAGCCTAAACTCCTCAAAGGGTATTCTATAGGGGACTACTATAGGGGATATTAAGGGGGATACTAGGAGTTTAGACTGTAGTACATATGGAGAAGAGCCAGCATGAAAACTTGCCCATTCCTAGGGCTTGACGAGCAGGATCCCTACCATAATCTCTCTATGTGCTCCCCATAACAATCGGAAGATAACCTCAATTTTTCTACTTGCCAGTAAGGGGCATGACACGTGATAGTAGAAAAGTTATCAGCTTTCGATGGGGCTCTTTCCATCTTCTGCTCCCTTCCTCTGCTTTATGAAGCCGGCCCGCCTGCGACTTCTGTTTGATGCGGCGGCGATGGGTCCCAACGCTGCAGACTCATCACCAAACCTGATCTCTCCAAGGGACGGGGACTACAGCCGACTTTGGATGTTTGAAAAGGCTTCCGGTATCCAATCTCTTGCCACCCAGTAACGATGAGATACTCATCACATAGCCATCTACCGCCCTTACTGTAACCCCTATCCTAGACAGTTGCTGCGTGCGGGCAGCACACAAAGGATATCACCTAAAGATGAAATCCCCCAGTGTGATTGATCCAGTTCACAAGCTCACCTGCCAAGGGCTTAGGGTTTAGGGCCCGATCAGGCCTCACCCCCTTAACATCAACAACAAATGCATACCCAGCAAGTTGCCATGAAGGACCTTTACGATGAATGAGAGAGCGGAAAGAAAGACTCCGCCGTTGCCCTGAGGTCTGGACCTGCTGTCAATCTAGTCGCATGTATAGGCCGAGATTGATGATGTTCCGGCTGAGGAGACTTGTTATAGAGATTGTCATGATTCCAGCATTGCATTCTGACCGTACTTCACTGAGGAAGTAGACTGGATGATTCAGTGAACCTGTGTTTCGGACTGCTTGGAGAGATATTTGGCAAAGCAACTGCCAAGGTTTGAGTTTCTGGCCTGCCGTTTAGGGTTTTGAGTTCTAGGGATTGCACTTTTCGCAGAGCCAGGCAAAACTCTGGAGACTTCCAACCCAAATCCTTACACATTGGGACAAAGGGCTTACATAGGGCTTAGGGCAAAAACCCTGAACGCTGGGGCAACCCCACAATTTGTCTGATTCGCAGCTTGGGCTTCCGTGGCCTATACGTTGGTTTCATGAGCTGGAGGTATATTGTGTTATCTGCGTTTGTGGGGGGGGGGCATGCTTTGCCGAACCCTACACCCTAAACCCTGAGGCTTCTCGCTGGTGGCTATTTCATGTGGAACTTCTTTTCCCAACCCTCGTCGACTCTACAATCTGGCAACCTCGAAGCCTCAATCCTGACACTTCCGACTGGTGGCAGTGGGGGGTGAATATAGGTACCAGTATAGCGGTATATGTGGGGATTCTATCGGGACCATGATAGGGGTCCACTCCCTCACACTCCCTTGCCCAGCAGTTGGGAAGTTTGAGTCTCCGGCCACGGCGTGGCCACAGAGACCCCGTCGTAAGGCACATCGCTTCGGCCGTATAAGTGCGGCCTTGCCGTTTGCACACCCTAAACCCAGGGGGGGGGTGTTTTTGTTGCAAAAGAAAGGCATCTTTGGGACTTTGCGTAGGTAGGAGGTTTATAAGGGGTTTATGGGGAGGTCCTTATTAGGGACTGTATGGGATGTCTTGAAAGACACTCACATGTCTCATTTGGGTTTTGGGACCTGGGTGTAACATTCGGGGTTCGCAGATAATTATAGTGCAAGTCGCGAGCATACTGCTAAGGTTACGAGATACTACAGTAGTTGCATTCTGCGACACGGGTGTTTTGTTTTGCAATTAGACCCCCATGGCCCTTGCCATAACGGCTTTCCGGAAAGAACCCTCTTTTGAACAGCTAGCCTTCCAGCGGAACCTATTGTGGAGCTTCTCCATATATGGGAAAATCTAAGGGACGCTGCAAGGGACGTATAGAGAGTATAGTTGGGAACCCCAGAGAGCGCTTGCATGGGCCGATAGGGCGAAGTGGGGGCTGGCTGTGACTGCAAGGTTATACCCTAAGCCCTAAACCCCAACTTCGCCTGCCTCTCCACCCTGTCTGAGCTGAAAGAAGGACAGGGGCCTCCCAAAGGTGCCTCTTGCACTTCCTGAGAGGCCTGAAGGGGGTTCAGACTTTCTATGGACACCTTCTGAGGTCTGCCCACGCGCGGGTTCCAGGGGCACAGAAACCCGACCCTGCGTGCAGGATCGGGGCCTCAGGTGTTGGCCCAATGTTGGCTGTTAAGACTTTTGCTGTTGCCCAAGACGACCCTAACTGAGTTTGGGTCCCAGAGCATATCAAGAACAGATTTGGGTTGTCAGATGGCTTGCGGCAGGTGAATTTGGTAGCAACCATGGGGCCACGCAGCATGTTGCGCAGCACGATGCGCTCGAAGCAACTCTGCGGCCTCACCACCTCTGCTTCAGCACCACATCACACCTATCCCTAAACCCTGAACCCTGAATCCGAAACGCTGAACCCTAAATCCTGAAAATCTGCAAGCACGAATCCTAGACCCTAAATCCCGGGCTGAATCCCATTATAGTAACTAAACTTAAGTTCCCTAACCCCTATACAACATTGTATCAACCCCATATAAACCCTATATAACCCCTATGAACCCTACACCTACAACTTAAAGCCTAAACCCGAAACCCTAAATCCCAAAACCCAAAACCCTAAATCAAAGATTCCTAAACCCCAAAGTAGGTAAAATATTGGCCCAAAACCCAAAAATATAGTGCAAAAGGCCATTATTCTACATACCTTGGGGGTCCCTAAACCCTATAAACCCTAAACCCTAAACCCTAAACCCCAAAAACCCTAAACCCTAAACCCTAAACCCCAAACCCTAAACCCCAAACCCTAAACCCCCTGTTTTAGGGCTCCAAGCCCTTCAAGCTCCGGCAGCTCCGTGACCGAGGCAAAGGGGCAAAGCGCGAAGCGACCGCCTCCATGCTTCCACCCAGGCCTTGGAATTTTAGGGATAATGGGTTTAGGGTTTAGGGTTTTAGGGTTTTAGGGTTTAGGGTGTAGGGTTTAGGGATAATGGGTTTAGGGTTTAAGGTTTAGTTTAGGCCTTGGAGTATTGGGATATTGGGGTTAAAATGGAAAATCAAATGGAAACTATAGAGATTCTAGGGTTCATATTAAGGTTGTATTGGGATAATGGAAAAGAAAATGGAAACGACTATAATGGAGTTGTATAGGGTTTGGGGTTTTGAAGTTTGGGTTTTGGGTCTAGAGTTTAGGGTTGAGGTCTTGAGGTGACGTTTAGGGTTTGGGGCGTAGGGCTTCTCAGGTTTACAGCCTTGGAGTTTGGAATTGGGTTACTTAGGGCTTAGAGAGAGAGAGAGAGAGAGAGAGAGAGAGAGAAAGAGAGAGAGAGAGAGAGGAGTTATAAATGGTTACGTAAATATGTATATGTATATACACACGCCTATATATGTATGTGCAGATATGTATATATATATATATGTGTATACATATATACATATATACATATACGAGCTACAATCAATGCTGTCCATATGAATAGTATATCCCATCTAAAATGGAAAGTCAAATGGATAATGAATGGAAACTAGGACTATATAGGGGACCATAAAGACTAATAATTCCCGTATAGTTACTGGACGTGGGTTCCAACTAGGGAATGTATTGAGGACTATACTGAAGTAGAAAAGAGAGACATCTATGTCCACGCTTCATGGTCCCGTGGTACCCGTGGTACCCCTAATATTGACAGTAGCTAATAGAGAGGTCCTTAAGGGAGTTAGGTTTATAAAGGTTGCCCAGACTGAAGCCCTAGTTTCACTTTCCTGCAGCTTCTCACCTGGGTTCCGTTTAAAGGGGTTCTATGGATACTGCTTTTGGGGTTTGTCTACGGGAAACCATGTGAACTGCCATGTCTTGTAACCTCAATGTTGACAGCCTTATGGGTTTTACCTTTTAAAGACGTGGCAGTTGCAACTAAGCCGTAGGTGACTGGGGATTACGGGCCCACACATCAGGTTTTCAGGTGCCAAACTCCAAGATCTGAATGGCTGTTGGTACCTGAAACCTTCTACTTGGGACCTTGGGCCAGAAGCTTGGGTTCGGAGTTTGGGGTTTGGGTTTGGCGATGTGGCTCTTGCTTAGTAGGCTTTCAAGGGATCAGGCTCGGGAGGGTAGCATTTCAGGTTTGGGTGCTGCAGGGTTGGGGATGTAGGTGAGAGGCGAAGGGTGTTGGCCTTGGGGCAAATCAAAACTTGGAAGTGCTTCATGATCTTCCTACATTGGCTGATTGTTGACTTCTTGCATGGCGCTGTCTGTGAGACTAGAGTGAGTTCTGAAAACGCGGCTTAGTTGAAACTGAGGCACCGTGTGATTGCGTTGTGGCCGCAGCTGTGTCATCTCGTCTACATCTTCGGAGGATGATGCACTGTGGGCAGTAGCTAGATTCCTGCGCTGGAATCTGCTAACTTTTTGGACTACATGCTACTACCTTTTCAGTTGCTAGCTGCTCGAGTGTACACACGTGCTGAAAGGAATGGACAGTTTTGGGTCTGGGTTTTGGAAGTTGGGCACAGGCCCGCCTTCCAAGGGGCGGTGTCCATGCAACTAGTTGAAGCAATTCTTCAGCTCACAAGCTGAAGCCTAAACCCTACAGGCCCCGCTAGGTAGATAGAATATGGGGTATGTGAAGGTCTCATTATAATGGCCCCAGAACCATATTCTATCTACTTAACGGGGACTATAAACCCTAAGCCCTGGGGCTTTGGGGGGAACTTTGGGGCTTTGGAATGGAGGACAACGGTCTTCGCACAATATAGTGTGTGAAAACTGCATGCACTCCCTGCATTGCAAAGAAAAAGACAGTACCCATGAAACATCCACTACGTACCTATTAATGTACGTACCTATGTTCATTATTTATATGGTTTGCCTGAAGTGCTTGCGGACGCGGAGCAATTCCTCTCGCAACTTTATCATGCTTGCAAGAGCTACTGAGGCATCAGCTGCTCGGTCGCAGTTGAAGCTGCCTTTCGTTTTACCTGCAGGTTTGAGTTTCTGTTTAGGATTTAAGGTTTGTAGGGTTTAGGGTTTTTAGGTTTTTTTTTGGGGGGGGGGAGGGGGGGGGGCGGAGCCGATGAAGTCTAGGGTTACAGGCAGTCATGGGAGTCTGGGGTCCCTACTGTCCCTACTCTGGATTCTACTGTAGTTCCCCTAGACCTATAATGGAAAATAATGTTTGAAAAAATCCTTTGGGTTATACTGCAATAGCGACTTAAAAACAATTCCTAAGCAAACTAAGCCGTAAACCCTAGACCCAGGAAAGCATGAGTCCTTAACCCCCACAAGACAATCCAGCAGCCCCATTGTGTACGAGTTAAGGATTCAGGTTTGGTCTGGTCCCCGCACAGCAACACCCACCCCGCTAAAAAAAGCAATGGTGAGCATAGCAGCGCTGATTTTAGGGCCTCTTACGGAACCCTAGGTGCGATCTGAGGGATTAGAGTGCACAGTCTCATTTTTCAATACAGGGCACCTCTTGTTTTGGCCTATAGGTTGGGGTGCAGGGTTGTTTGTAACTAATGAAAACCAATCAACGGGAATACTTTGAGCGTAGTGAGCTGGAAACAGAAGAGGACTCTTGAGGGAGGGCCACCCCGGCACCTCTTGAACATGGGTGTACCTCTTCTAAAACCAACTTGGAATTCCATTCGGGTTACATATTTTATCCCCCAATAACGGAGAATCAAAAGCAAAAGAAGACGTGGGAGCTCAGATGAAAATTGGAAATATGTAGAGGTCTGTAGGAAGTATTGTTGGGTCATTGGACCCCTAGGGTTCTTTTCGTAGGATACCCCCACCCAAAGCCGAAAACAAGCTAACTCGATCTTGGAGACTGGCGCACCCTCGTTTGAAATACTACTCCTATTAGGCGAATAACTCCGCACCCTAAACCCTAAACCCTTCCCCCCAAGATGCCCTACTTGGTCGGGATGGCCCAGGTACTTGGGGTTGCAGGTACAGCCTAACACCTTGAACCCTGCACAAAGTGGTGCTCCCCTTTTCGTTTCCATTGTACCCAGGATTCTATGAGTATGTATATACATATGTATATATGTATATACACGTATGTCCCGTATGTTGCCCCTTCAAAGTGGTCCGTGCATATCCCCTCTTTCGTTCACCCTAATCCCTATAAACCATCATAACTGCCCAGCGGCCATTTCATGTTCCACGTTCTTTTCCACTCGATTCTGCGTTGTTCATAGGTAAAACCCGTTCAAAGGGACCCTAGGGACTTGGGCTTGGGCCCTACACCCTAAACTACAGCCTAAGACTCAAGATGCGGAGCCTCAACTAACGGCGTTCGCGTCGCCCGCATCGCAAAGTCTAAGAGAGCCCACCTGATGGCTTAGGGTCCATTTAAGGGCCCATGTATAGGGTTTAGGGTTTGGGTTTAGGGTTTAGGGTTAGGGACACATGGGTTTGGGGGTGGATGTGTTGGTCTGTACCAGAGTAGGAGCCTGAATAAGTAGAATCAAGTTTTGAGGAACCTAAACTATATTTATACTAGGATTGAAAAGGAACAAGTTGGCATTTGTCTAGGACTGGTCCTGTAATCGCCAATGACTGCAGCTTTTAGGTTATACCCACTCACCCTAAGGCGCCATGGACCAAATAATTAGGTACTTGGGATTTGGGTCATAATAGTAATTATGGTACAGGTTTTGGGTAAGTATGTGATAATTAGGTACTTGGACCCTTAGGGTCAGAGGGAAAATTCTACGAAGCTGTAAGTTACAAAAAATGCAATGCGGAATGCTTGTTACCAACATAGGCGAGGGAATCATAGCAATATTTGTAGCGCGGATAACGAGGCAGCCGCAAAAGTGGCAACAGGGCTCCGAGAACCTCGTATGAGCCATTGTCTAAACTCCAAGTATCCCCCTTAATAACCCCTCCTGATATAGGGTTTGGGGGTTAGGGACTCGGGTTTAGGGTATAGAGTCCAGACCCCTAGTATCCGTCATAACCCCTAGAGTACTCTCCTATACCATCCGCCATATAACCCCCTTGAAAAGACTAGACTGTAGCTCATATGGTAACTGCATACTCGACATCTTTGTAGCTGACCGTTGCGGGAACCCCAATGTCAGCAGGCGACATGGTTGTTTCCCAAAATTAGGGGGGTTTAGGGTCTAGGGTTCTACCTCTATGGGGGTCCCTCTAGGAAGGATTGCAATATCTTGGGGTCTACATTGGGGTCCCCTTGTTTTGGAAAACTACCACAGGTTTCTCGGGGCCCTAGGGAACCTAAGCATTTAGGGGGGCATCATCTGGAGATGTTGGGTCTGCATAGATATAGAAATGCGAAATTTCAGAAACTCCAATTCCCAAAGATGGGGGGGCCCTCTTATATGCTCCCAAAATACCTTCATTTGTGGCTTAAGGGCCCGCAAAAAGGGGACCTCTAATTTGGAGAAACTCCCATATAGCTCATACACCCTAAATGAGCCATAGTCTTGACTCCTAGTATCCCCCTTAATAGCCCCCGTAATAGTCCCGTATAAAATCCCCTATATGACCCCCCCCCTTTAAGGAGTTTAGACTATAGCTCAAATGCTAAACCCTAACTAGATGACCAACTCTGTAGTAAAATGCTACACTCTCCCAAACTAACATGGAAACCCATATAGCCCCTTTTTAAAGGGACTGTAGTCTTTATAGGGCCCTTTTTGGGTTTCCGTGTTAGTTTCCGGGAGGGTAACATCCCCGTAACAATGAGAAAAAACCTGGTGCAGGTTTCAAGGTTCAGGTGTTAAGACTAAGGTTCTAAACAAATGTGAGGTCACAAGTCTGACATCTGTACAAGCATTGAACACCTTCGCCTGTTATAAGCCCGCGAACATTCCCAAAGAATGCTGCTACAAAATGATTCAAAGCTACCTGTAACGGCAGTTACCTACAGCATTGTGGGCTTTCCCTAAGAAGTAGGGGAGCAGTATATACTAAAAAACACTACGTAGTTGCGATTAGCCCTAAACTCTGTGGGACTTATCTGAGGATGGCGCTCTCCATCCAAAGCCGGGTGGAAGGAGACCGCCCCTGCACATGGCAGCTTTCATGGAAGCAGGGATCGAGGCTAAAGAATGTCTGCTTTAGGATTCAGAGCCTGAAAAGTTGCAAACAGGTTTGGGTATATTAATGCATAAGTAAAGCAGGCCTAGTCCTTAAACCCTGAAGAAACTCTAGGAGACTTGGGAAATGATGTTACTCATCATCCAGCAGGCTTCTGTAAGAGACTGTAGCTTTTGGGATTGAATGCAGGACCCTAAACCCTAAACCCTAAACCATAGGGTTTAGGGCCCAATGTAGGTAAAATAATGGCCCAAAACCCCTAAATATAGTCCAAAAGGCCATTATTCTACATACTTTGGGGGTTTAGGTAGGGGCACTTAAGGTTTCGATTGCATCGGCTTAGGTTATTCGAGGTTCCCTGCTGAGAGGACGTGGGGTTTTGGGGCCTGAGGGGGCTTGATTATAACAGAGAGCTCCCTATTAGGGTTTAGGGTTTAGGGTTGGATTACTTACCTACAGCTTAGTAGTAACTACACCCGAATTACTAAGTATAGCCCATAAAATCAAGTGTAGGCAACTGGGAATGTTTATCTGAACTTCGAGTAGCTGCTTTCATATCTCCAAAGCCGGAAATCTAAATAGCCAGTATGTTTTCTATATTGTCTTGTTCAGTATATATACACCCTAAACCCCAAACCCTACACCCTGACCCTCCAACCCTAAACCCTGAACTCCAAACCCTGAAACCTTAACCCTTAACCCTGAACCTTTAACACTAAACCCTTAACCCTGAACCCTAAACCCTACACTCTAGACCCTATAACCGACTCTACTTCTTGAAGGTGTAACCCAGGCCTGAGCCCAGACACAGAGACAAGCCTCGAGACGCGAGCACTACCTCTAAAACCTAAGCTATTTGGTCAGTAACTAGGATTATACAATACAGGGTTATATAGGGATAGCGGAAAAGAAAGTGGAAACTACTATGGGGTTTAGGTTTAGGGGTTTAGGGAGTAAGAACGGACCCTAAACGCTGAAGCCTTCGACTTAGATCTTAGGGTTTAGGAGTAACCCTGGGGCCGTAAGTCTCCAAATAATACTGGCCCTCGTCTATGAATAGTACCTACATGGCAGTTTCCCTAAATTACTGTTCCCAAAATGGGGGAAATTTTTATAGGGCCCCGTATTATAATAGGAACCCAAATANNTAGGGAATTTAGACCAATACCCACATGGAGCCTTAGTGTAGGAATGGAAGGTTGTATGTGATTTAGTCTGCAAGGCTTAGGCCGGGGAATCGAGGGCGTTCCTACAGTACTAAGCCCCAGATGATTAATCCCCAAGAGCAGTCCCAATACCCTAGTCCTGCATTCCCTGGCAACCATCACAAAGAAAACCCTAAACCCTTATTCCCTTGTAACCATCAGTAAGATAACCCTAAACCCCCAACCCTAAACCCTAAACCCTTAAACGCCCTCCATCCTTCTGACTTCTGAGCCTCTGGCGAAGTGCTTCAGAATGCGCAAGAAACGTGGGCCTGGCACTGACATGTAGCAACCCTCCCAGAACCTACAAACCCTAAACTTCTGGGCGAGGTTGGGGCTAGTTTAGGGTTTAGGGTTTAGGGTTTAGTGTAGTTGTGTCTACTATTATTTTTGCTTTTATATTGCTCTTACTATCACTATTATTATCACTACTATTTCTAATATCTTCTTTTGCATGCTCATTACATCTTTACTAGGTTTCGGGGTTTAGGGTCCAGTTTGGGGTGGTGGGGGTTTGCGTGTGATAAGGGTCCTCTGCTCATGTGTTTGGGTGAACATCTGGGGCGCTGAGACTCCCAGGGTTTAGGGTTTAGGGTTCCGGGCTACGTTGAGATTTAGCAGCTGCTCAAACTGCTCCTCCAAAAGTCATGACCTAAAGGTCCATGTCAGGTCGAGACATTTCCCATTACTGGCATCAGTAAATGGACCTTCAGGACAACAAATCTAAGGTTCAAAGCATGGGCCCTGACACAAACATATACATATGAATATATATATATACACACATAGTATATACCCTAGCTGTGCCCATAAAACCAACAGAATCCACAAGCACAGCTTTTCGGACATGATTGTTCCAAGGAGCCACAAGTAGCTGTAAACTGGGCTGTAAATATAGAGCCACGCGGTTTAGGGAGTTTAGTGTTCGGGATTTAGGGTTTAGGTATCTTGGGTTGGGCCACCACCCGCTAATAGAGGGCACAAGAGATAACGGTACTTAGATTAGGGCCTCTGTGTATTCCTCCTAGTATACCACTATTCGTTGCGGGTCGAAGTAGCAGCAACAGAAATAACAACCATACTAACACAAATAACAATAATGACAGTACTAGTGACAATAATGGCTGCTAGATGAACCCCAAGAGTATGTAGCATAATGGTCGTTTGGGCTACTATGTAGAGGTTTTGGGCGATTATATTACCTACTTTTGGGGTCCAGATATGGCAAAAACCATCTTCACAAACAGTTGGAGCCCCTGGCTTGCTTTTCAGTCTTAGCAAACACGCCCCGATTGGGGTTGGGCTTATAGGGTTTAGGGCCTTCAAAACGTATCCATGAAGCTTCTTGCGAGTGTTTAGGGTTGAGGGTTTCAAGCTCCATTTCATTCCACGTGCTGCGCGCGAAATTGCAAACAACTTCCGAGCAACATCCTGACCTGCATATCCCTTTGCAGGCTCATATATGCACCCCTATTTACCCCGATGTATATATATATATATTTCAATGTACCCCCATATAGTACGCCTACTGTAAGGCCTTATAACTCATTCAGGGGATCCGCGATTTCTGGAAGCCCAAGGAAACTCGTGCATGAAGCGCGGCAGCGTATCACAGAGCTTGCACGGGCCGTCCTTCGTTTCCTGGGTTCCACAGCAAGAGCATACTCAATGATGTTGTAGTTTAGCCACTGCACAATTGCAGTGAGTACCTGTACCATTACCTAGTGGTATGTGCTAGACGTGCTAGCGCTTTTGGCAGTCCAGCTTAGGAATTCAAAGAACCGCACAGGTTTCCGAGAATATTCAGCGGCGCCAAACTTTGCACAAATCCTCCATTGTTGGGGTTTGGATCAGTTCTTGCCTGCCGCAGAAAATTTACCGGAAGTTTGTGCACTGCTTACACCCGCAAGTCTGGCAGTAATGCTCGCCCACCTAATCATGAACCGAGTGAGAAGCAACATAGCAAGGATCAGAACGCCAGGCCCAAACATCTAAACAGTTGAAGTTGAGTCGGTGCATCTTAGATATCAGTTGCCCTCCTCCCTACCGGAAGGCGTGCAGATGCACGCTATGGTGGGCTATCATGACTATGGTCCTTTTTGGGAGTCTCTGATATAATACGGTCCATAATATTGAATCACTCCAAAAAGACCACATTTTTTGATAATCCTAAACCTGATATCTTCCTATGCAGCCCCTCTAATCCCTTTCGTAAGGATCCCCCCCCCACCCGCCTCGCAACACAAAAAAAAAATAAAAATCGACAACCCCTCACCTGACTTAACTTAAGGCTATACTGTGCAGCTTCGCCTCATGTAATAGGCTAAGGCAAGGGTTCCGGGTGTGGGGCTTTCGGGTCCCAGTACCTAACATGACATACCTACCCAGGGCTCTGTTACCTACTTGGAGGGTCAGGGGGACTTAGTGAGTAGGTTAATGATGGGGATAAATTGGGGTTACTATGTGGTTTACAGGGGTTATTTATATAAGTCCCCCTGACCCTCCAAGTAGTCTTCTGGGAGACCCAATTCTTAGATAGAATAGGCTGTATCTGTCAGGGCTAGTCTGTCTGCCCTGAACCCAAATCCCAAACTTCAGCTGTTGCTGAAAGAGCCTGATGGCCAGGCAGGGCAGGTGCGCCCAGACCTTTTCAAATTTACAACTTGGAAGCCCATTCGACATTTCTTCAATGGCACGTCGCGTTCTAAAATGAAGCTCAAGGGCACAACGCTGACACCTGCCTCAATCCAAGAACCCTAAGATGGCTCAGGGTTTGGAGTGGTCTACCCCCACCACCCGTGAATTTCGCCCCTCAAGTTGCAGACCCCGGTTCCATGCCAAATCAGCCCTCTCATTCCAACAAAACCCCTGGCAGCCCTTGACTGGGTTGCTGTTAAGAAACCTAAATGAGGTTACCATATTCTGGGTATGCAGCAAATAACCATGTCTCCCCGAAATGGTAACTTAATTTAAGTTCCTTAACAGCAACCCAGTCGAAAACCCTAAACCCTAAACCCTAACTTAATTTCAGTTCCTGAAAAACGGCCCGGTTAACGCCAGTCCCTGGAAGCCAGTCGATCATTCAAAGCACGATCGCGTTCTCAACTGGGTTGCTGTCAGACAGCTCAAAGTAAGTTCCTATGATCTGGAAACCCTATTGTTTAATACGTGCCCATGCTATGCTAGCTTAAAATAAGTTCCTTAACAGCGACCCGGTCAACACAGAACATGCTGCTGATCCCATCGCGCACAGAAAACACAGGCACCGTATCAATTGTTGCGATTTTAGCTCGTTACGCATAAGCGCCATGAGCTTCATCTAGGTTCCCCAGTAACCCCTTAAGAATAAGGGTACCCTTTTTTTAATAAGGAGACCCGCAAATAAAAACGGAAAAAGGGTACTACTCGGGTACCTAGTCATGAACTTTCCGAGGAACTTCAAGCTGTCACGGCAGTTCCCGACAGTCGTAAGGGGTTATTCCTGGTAAGTTGGTGGGTAGTAACTACCAACCTGTGGGTAACTGGGTTATATGGGGGTTATATTGGGATAATGGAAAGGAAAACGGTAGCTACTAGTTTAGGGTGTAGGGTTTAGGATTTAAGGCTTAGGGGGTAAGCACCCTGTTTTCCTGGACATTGCATAGGCTGCTCAATGCCTACTGCAGCAGTAGGCAAAACAACCTTTCCCTAAACCAATCCGGAGGGTCCAGGTACCCAATAGCTAAGTACTTGTAATTTGGGCAACAGAAATGTTAGTGCAGCTTGTGGGCAAGCATATGATAATTAAGGCATTGGACCCTAGCAAAGCATGGAACCTGCCTAGTGTCAGGCAGACAGAGATCGATTCTTTGATAACTAGGAGCACTTCAGCTGATGCGAAGGCAAAGATGGTCAAGATCGACAGTAATCTCAACTTCTCCTCCTCCACCTTCTTTCAGTGTGTAGGGGATACGCATTTAGAACCAAAGCGCAAAAAATGAGCCCAAAAATCGAAAAGCAGACAACTTTTTTGTCAATCCAGCACTCGTTAGGGCGGTACCTGCAATCTCAGTGGAAAACCTTAAAATCAAAAGCCGTAGACATGAATTTTGGTCTGTTTGAGGGCCACTTTGTGGCTTGTTGGTTTCATTAACTATGAAAGTAGGCACACGCTACCATATCCTAAGCCATACCCAGCTTCCATCTCGTGTTCCACCTCATTTTTCATTTGATTCTCCATTGCTGAGCGCAATATCTCTGAGCCCTATACTATAAACTCAAAAACCCGTATATCCCTAATCCCTGGACCCCTAATCCCAATATGAGCTGTAGTCTGGACTCCCAGTATCCCCCCTATATAGCCCCCTTTACAGAGCTTAGACTATGGCTCATATAGGCCCTAAACTAAACTAAGGCAATCCCGAGACTGGAAGGTCTAAGCCCCGAACGGACTACATGTGCGCCAAGATTCTGCTTCCTCTTCGTGAAACCAGGTTCCCCTGGCAAAGGAGGCTGTAGGGGTTTAGGATTGGAGGGCTTTATGCTAGGACTCAACCCTGAACCCTGAACCTTAACTGCGGAGGATCCAGAGAGATGGGTTTGGAGGCTTCTGGTCTACGATCTAAGCGTTGAAGGTTGCAAGATTTATGACATTCGTAGGCATGTAGGGGACTTTGGATTTATTGGGCCTATATAGATTGTAGGGAAAGTCCTGTCAGGGTTCCTACGTTAATGAATAAGGACCCCTAACATAGCTAAAGAAAGGCCGCTTAAACTTCTAGGGAGAAGGACTCAAACTTCAACAGAGCAGCGGGACAGCTTCCTGTGAAATGTGGATAAATGAATCAAAGTGGGCTGCAGAGACAACCCACCCCAAACCCTAGACCCTAAACCAACTGTAAAGCCTGGAACCCTGAACCCTGTTGGCGCTGCAAAGGCTGCAGAATAGTTTTTGGCACTTCTTCAAAAAGGCGTCCTTGGGGAACGTGGGAGTTTATAGAGGTCGTCTACAGAATGAGGTACATCCTGAACTTAAGGGTCCAAGTACCCAAATACCTAATACATAATCTGATCCCCCCAAAAAACGGGTATTACTATTTGTTCGGACGCTGAGGTCATGGAACTTTTACTAGCCCACCTTAAGCACCATTCTGGGGTTAAGGCTGCAGCGCGATCTGTTCCTCGTTCCCTCCTGGCAAGCCTGAGCCCTAACGTGGACCGGTGGTTAATGAACCCCCTCCTTTTAAAGGCCTTAATATTAAGATCCCTGTAATAAGCTCTATTCAGGGGAGGGGGTTTATTCATCTGAGCCCTAAAGCCTAAACTCTAAACCCTGAATCCTAAACCCTAAACCTCGAATTCCTAAATCCGAAAACCCTGCACCCAAAACAAGCCGGCAAGTTGTTTGTTCCCGCGCCCCCCCCTCTGCCTGACCGAGGAAGCCGAAGCCTCATCGAAGATGACACCTGGGTGGGGACCCAAAAGAATTTTATGTAGGGTTTAGGGTTCAGGATTTAGGGTTTAGGGTTCAGGGTTTAGGGCTCAGGATTCAGGATCTAGAGTTTAGGATTTAGGGCTTAGGATTTAGGGTTTAGGGTTTAGGATTTAGGGTTCAGGGTTCGGGATTTAGGATTTAGGATTTAGGG
>CAJNIZ010038969.1:8198-32903 GCA_905231905.1 Symbiodinium pilosum | reverse complement strand
CACCCCCCCCCCCATGATCCACCGAAGAGGTCTTTTTTTTTTCACATATATATATATGTATATTCACCAAAATTCTGGGCCAAGACTATGACAGAACCATTTTTAAGGCTTTTGGGGAGTAGCGGCATATGGTCTCGGCATCTTCAGACCAGACTAATTTTGGGCTTTGGACGGGCAGGCGTTTTGATGAGAAGGGCTTTCAAAGTTGGGGCTTTCAAAGTTGTATCAGTAGGGTACAGTACCCGTTTCGAAGTGCTAGGATGTGTGTCGCGTGCCCGGAGACTGACCCTAAGGGTCCAAGCACCCAACAATCATATACTTACCCCAAACCTGTACTATAACTACTATTACTCAAATCCCAAGTACCTAATTATTGGGTACATGGACCCTAGACCCCAAACCCTATACATTCCCTTTAAAGGGGCCTAATTATTGGGTCCATGGACCCTGTGATTGTGCATTCGACCTGCCTGTCTGCTCTTTCCGGACCATCTTACAGCTGCTCTTGTAGTATATAGGGGGTATGGCTTAGGGTTTAGGGTTAAAGGTAATATTGGGGTTATACAGGGAATTTCAGGGGTTCTACTGGGATTGTCAGGGGTTATACTGGGGTACGATTGGGGTTATATAGGGTTTATCGGGGTTATGCAGGGGTAATATTGGGGTTTTATAGGGATCTTTCGGGGTTATACTGGAGTAATACTGGGGTCAGTTGTGAGGAATTGTTTGGCGTCAGCCTGCAGTACTTGCAAACAATACCCACAGCTGCATGTCCCCCGAGCACGCGTTTGTCTTAATGTATCCAAGTATGACCCCGTCAAATATAAGACCAGCGTGCAGCACTCCTAGCAAAATCCGAGACAGCCCTGCAACCCTTGGCCCATCAAGATCGACATCTGCCACTGGGAGCTGGCAGAAGTTGAGTCCGAACAGACATGGGGGTTATAAGTCTATATAAAAACCTAAATTGGGCCCAAAAGTCCATAAATAGTACCTGCGTGGAGCAGTGGGGTAAACTTCGAAACATCAGTGAACCAAGGCATGAACACGGAATCTTTACAACCTCAAATGTCTCAGTCACTGCGGATGTCTAGGAAATGGGGCGCAAAACTTGCTGCCCTTATCATGCGTAGAGCAAGCCCCGCTTGATCCGCAAACCCGACCCCAAAACTTCAATCCCAAAGCTAAAGCTTGGCCTGTCGGCTTTCGAGGACACGCCGGAGGACCTGCAAGTCCTGCACACTTCAGAGGGGTCAAATACTCTAGAGACACACTAGTTAGGGGTAGTTATCCCCAATCACAAGCTCCTTTCGTTGGCTAGGCCTTGTCGCAACTCCCACAGTTTAGGGTCACTTTATGCAAGTTGATTTTTTGCCTAAACCCCCAATGTAGGTAAAATAATGGCCCAAAACTTCTAAATATAGTCCAAAAGGCCATTATTCTACATACTTTGGGGGCCCTAAACCCTAAACCCTAAAACCCTAAACCCTAAAACCTATAAAGGTGGGTCTTGTGCGAACCCCCTTTTTGGGGGCGAGGCCGGTTTTGGGTTCAGGTTTTGCCTAGATGGACCCAGTTCAGGGTTTAGGGTTTGGGGGTTTAGGGTTTAGGGTTTAAGGTTTAGGGTTTACGGTTTAGGGTTTAGGGTTTAGGGCCCAAGACTCTTGCACAAAAGCGCATAATGCCTGGACTGGCTATGAGACCATAAAGACGCCTTAATCTTCTTTTATTAGAATCCTCAGAGGGAATCTTAAGTCTAATATAACCCATACGGGTACTCTCATCACCGGAGGATGGGAATAGCGTTTTCAAGGCAAAAGCTCAGCGGGTCTTGTAACCCCAAATACCTTCAAATTCTATGGGTTTAAGACTGTTATGTAGGAATACTTACTACTGACAGTAGGTACTTTGGGTTACAGATACGGGAAGATGAAATAATTCTGTCACCAAATAGCATGCACCCCCCAGCACCCTTGTAATAAATAGTCCCCATTTAATAGGACAGGAGGGTCTTGATATAAGGGAAATGATTATGAACAACATTTTCACTATGCAACTTCATTTTCGAAGGTTGAATACATTTTAAACGAGTCCAGAAGTTGTCGGCAGGGTAATTGGACCAGCGCTCAACATCAAACTATTTCATGCGCATTCTACTAGACCTTAAAGGCTCAAAAGAATATAGCTGGTGCCATTTCAATTTTTTTGTAGTAATGTGACATGACATGTCGCAACCAACCAACAATGACCGTGTCCCATTTGCTCAGGCTCCTTTGCTGGTCCCGTAGTAACGTGGTGGGCCTCATTCAAATATGTTTCACGCATGCGCTATCGTGGGGGACCTTTTGTTTTCTCGGGAATTTCGCAAATCTGTGATCTGCGATCATTTTTTGGGTAATACGAAGACAACGCTTCAGCATGATCAAAGCAAAGACTGATAGTCCTGTTTGGAACCAAAATGACGGATAGTCTACCAAGATCTACGACACGAGTGAACGCCATGTCCAACCCATCCATATAGTTCTTGTCAAGCGGGGCCAGAAAATCAGATGCCATTCCTCCGTCGACAACCGACGAACCAGTCATGCTCAGATTGTAGTTCAAAACTACATCGTTGTACAGCTGCCCCGCTACACATGAAACACTCTACGCTTGCAACCTCGTGATACTTGGTGGCCACCAGGCACTTCGTCTCTTGCACTCAAAACGATCTTGTCGAAGCAGATACGAGTAGACTGGTCCATGAACGTTGCGGTCTGCTGCAAGGAGTCTGTCTGGCATTCGATGTGTAGTCCAGGGTGTGGACAGGGAAGTCGCATGTTCAAAACAACCCTGTGTTGTAAAAGCAGCACATAACACGCAAAGAAGATAGGATGACGGCAATACCATCGCAATCATCTTCCCTGACTTTTGACGCGGGGGGCCACCAGTCAAAAGGTGCGCGCTGTTTATCTCCTCAGCAACGGCAATGAAAGTGCCCAACAGGAAAAACATGGGAAAACGCTAGGTGAAGCCTCAAGCCAGTAAGAAGGGCGACTAAGGATAATGGTAACTACATTCGGGTTGCTGTATATTCCTGCTATACCTATGACCAGGGGCCTCATGAATACTGCTCTATCTGTGCAGAAGACTTACCCCAAGGTCTGAAACACAAATGCCACTTCCTTCAGGCTCGGCAAAGCCCATGCAGCGCGCACTGAATGAGCACACCATCACGCGTCGGCATGGTTGTCATAAAGGTCTTGTATTGTCTCGCAGTGACATTTCGTAACAACCTTCGCTGGATGAATAAAACACGGGTCCCTCAGAAAGCATTTTCGCGCTGCTGTTGTGGCACTGCACACGGAATACATATTTAATCTCAGGTGATGTGTTGTTGTTTAGCAAATAGTTGTCCATGGGGTACACCTTTCCATACCTATAGTGCAGAGTTTTGCTTGGCTTCCAGGGACAACTATGGATACGCCAAAAGTAAGGCCATGCTCATTTATTAATTCAATCATCTCCCTTGTGCTCAAACCATATATGCTGAGGTGCAAGGTAATGTGGCCCTTCCTCTACCTCATCGCAAATATGAGTACGACATCCATGGCAAAAGCTTGTGAGCGAACTTGGACTGCTGTGTGAGCTCGCTAATCAGTAATGCACTATATGAAGCTTCCCTGTCTGTTTGACCAATCACAAACTGCAAAGGTTGTCTACTGAAGAGTTTCCCTGGACGGCGCTTGACTACACCATAAACCTTCAAGCTGTATACTCCTAACATTGAATCCAGGTCTTGAACCCTGCAGCCCTGGGCAGCATATTCTGAAACCCTACAGCCCCAAGCCATTTTCCAAGGGTACATATAGCTACATAGCATGTACTTGGGCCTCAAACTAACTTCAAAACCCTTAACCCTAAATCCTAAAACCTTTTTGTTGAACCTGGAACTCTACCGTACATCCTAAACCCAAAGCTCATCAGACCAAAGCTTCATATCTCTCTCGGACTTCCAAGTCCAGACCCTACCTGTAACCCCAAGGGATATCCTTATGTGGGGGTTTCCCAAAATTAAGGGTACCTTTTTGGGGGTCCCTACAATAAGGACTATAGTATTTTGGGGTCTATATTGGGGTCCCTTTATTTTGGGAAGCTACCATGTATGTTGAGATGTGTGGCCAATGCGGAGCGCGCCTCTGGCTTTGACGTGCCCTGTGCGCAGGGCAGGTCATGATCAGAGTCGCTTACGCAGCTGCTTGGGTCGCCCAGGGTAAAAACAAGTTCCCGCAGGTAGGTACAGTTGGCCCTTCGCCAGAAAACCTGTAACCCCGATTCCATACAGCCTCACGGGTTATACCTATAACTTTCAGGTTTCAGGGTTTAAGAGTAAAGGTGCAGGGTTTATAGTATTTAATAGGTACCTGGGGGGTTACAGGCAGGCCCTGAACCCGCAACACTAGACTGTCCTCAACCCTGTGTATCCCTCACCCCTGCACAGGGACCCTCTTTTCCCATCACCCTGAACCCTTAACCGTAAACCCTAAACCCTAAATGCAAAACCCTAAACACTAAACCCTGAACCCGAAGCCCAAAATCCTAAACCCTAAGCCCTTCCTTCATGGAAGAAGGGAGGCCGCCGCTCAGGATGACCAAGGAGAAAGGAGTCTCCACTGCCTGAATGGGGGGGGCCACGCGGTTTAGAGGCCCCGCGTTTTAGAGTTTAAGGTTTAGGGTTTAGGGTTTAGGGCTATCGAGGTAGTCTTGCGCCACTTAGTTGGTATTCTTTTAAGACAAAGGACATATTATAAAGCGGGGCAAGATTTCTTCCATCCACAAGTCAGGGTCGGGGGTTGTAAGGGGACAGCATGGTTAACGGTTTGGGGTACACCCTCATATTCAGGGCTGAATTGGCCCTGGTTCTATCCTTGGTTAGACCCCCCTACACCCAAAATCCTCAAACCCAAACCGCCAAGCCTAAACCGTAAACCCTAAACCCGGAACCCTGAAACCCAAACCCTACACCCCCTAGCTCCCCGTAAACCTGGCTTTCCTCAGGCTCATAAAGTCCAAAGGATTTTGTATTTCGGGGTTCAGGAGCGAGGGGTTGAGTCTTGCAGGTTAGGGTTTAGCATGTAAAGCCCGCATGGTACATACATTATGGCTGAAATGGTTCGCGTATGGGCAGTCTGGGTTCAAAGTATTAAGCCTAAACCCTGCAGTCTGGGTTCAAAGTATTAAGCCTGAACCGTAAACCCTAAACCCTAAAGATTTAGGAAATTTGACCCTTAGGCAAGTATTGTATGTATTGCGGAACATGGATGCATGTATAACGTACAGTATGCAGGGGCTTTTGACGGGAGGCAGAGGGATACGCATTACTACGTAGCGGATAAACGGAGAAGGATATATACGGGTTTCCCAAAGTTGGGAGTACCATTTTGGGGGGGTTCTTATAATGAGGACAATAGTATATTGGGGTCCCCTATTTCGGGAAACTACAATACAGGACATGTAAGGGATGTAATGGGGCCCATCATGGGAGTATGTAGAGTGTTGGGTTTACCCTGCCCAGAGCTAATCTGGAACTACAGTTTTAAGAGCCCTAAACCCTAAACCCTAAACCCTACGCCCTAAACCCTAAACCCTGAACCCTATGTAAGGTTCAACCCTAGACCCTTCCTTGCACCCTGAACCCTTCGACGCATGTCACCCTGCTGACCCAGGGCTTGTGCATGGCTTCGTAGAGGACTCGGGGCCTTTTTTCCTTGAGGGTCCAGATATCAGAGCCAAGGGGCGCCATAAGTCCTAACTGCTATGATTCGAATTTCAAGCTTGAACGGTTTGTGATACATGCAATCATAATATTTGGTAATAATTATCTGTATATGTGGGGACCCCCAATACCTCTAAATACTACAGTCTGACTACAGTATGATTCTTGATATTGACCCCAAAAGGGTACCCCTAATCTTGGGAGTACTATGGAATACTTTGGCTTGCTACCCACTTCTTCCGATGAACCTGGCTAGCAGGGAGCGAAGGAATGGAAAATAATATGAAAACTACTATCATGAAATAGAAACTCAAATGGAAACTGACGAGGGCTATATAGGGATCGTATATGGACCGTTGAAGTCAGGTTCCGCGCCGTTTCTGCAAAAGGACGTGTTGTCTGTGTGATGCGTAAGAATTCATGGTCTTTGGATATGGCCCATGCTTAACTGCTTAACTCGCGATTAGGAGCTATTCCGCTCAAATATCAGACTGTATATCATGTGCTCATGGTTGGCAAGACCAAAAGACATGAGGTCAAACAAGTAATCCCCTCCCCTAATATTGACACCCCCACCTTCCTAGTATAAAATGTACCAAAAAAACAGTTAATGTACCACAGTGGACTATTTAATACTAGGGGGGTCAATATTAGAGGGAAGCGATTGGCAAGCAAGAACTTGTGCCCAACCTCCAGCATCGCGTTTAGGAGAGACCTCGGCCGCCCCTGTCCTCCACTATGCCCCCTTATTCCCCTTGCCACACAAATGAGGCCTAAGTACGCCCTAAGCGAGATAAAGTTAGGCCTGATTTGGGGTCTGCCTGATCCCATAATTCTGCGTTTAATTCTGCGTTTAGGGTGGAAGGCCAAGGATCGCTCCAAACAAACATCAAGAACACTCATGAAATTCGAAGGTTGGACTACATAATAGTGACAGTAATGCACACGTACGCATACCCAACGTCCTCAACACCCTATACTGAGGGAATACCTTAATAAACATTGGGGATCCTAATGCGTTCCTTTATTAAGGGGTGTTGGGCTATGCAGCGGTCATCATTCCCATATGATTAAACAGACCTGGGTTCCCAAAAAAGAATGTAATAAAGACCTATACTGAACTGGAAAACAGACCTCTCTGTCCACGTTAATTGTCCCTTGGTAACGGTACATGTAATATTTACAATAGCTCATTGGCACACCCATCTCCAGGCACTCCATGAGCGATTTTAGGTCTCCTAAGATGAGGTTTCCCTACCCACAAAAGGGATTCTATGCCAAACAGAAGTATAGAGGGCAGTAGGATGCTCTAGGCGGGCACTATTCCGGTTGATGCCAAAATTTGCAAAATGTAGCACCTAGGGACTTCTGATTCCTTGTTGAGGGGCTATCAAAATTACAAGTGATGTATCCAACAATGATCCAGGCCCGCAAGCGCGTTGCCGGTAGCCCTATTGAAGATGCAGCGCTAAAGCTACATTTGAGCTACAATCAATATTTCCTACATAGTTTAATGGACATAGGTTCCTTATTAAGGGAGTATGTTCAGGACTATACTGAATTGAAGAGGGATCCCTATGTCCGCGCCTAATTCCTTGGTAACCCTAAACCCTAAGCTCTAAGCCGCGATTCCTTAACATGCGCACGGAGCCTTGAGGGTCCATCAGTAAAGCTGTCAGTGACAGTACCTCATATCGGGGAAAACCCGAAGGCTTTCTTTGATGCGCTTCTGGCCAGATACACTACTCAATGTGCCCTTACCACGTGAGCCTTATCTGGTGGTAGCTCACATGACCTGGAGCGAGATAAATCTATGCAAGGGCCCTTCGGCCCCGATCGTCCCCAAGCGCAAACACGAAAGTCTTTGCGAGGCGTTTCGGTATGGGTTGACTGCTGCTTTGGAACGTTAGGGGTGGATAGGCAATTTTCAAAAAGAAGCCTCGTACCCCTGAGGGTACTGAATGGGTGGTCTTGAAGTGGGCAAGCTTTACAGACTAACACGCGCTTGAACAGCGCGCTTCTGTTTGGCACGCCTTAAACCCTAAACCTTATATACCCTATACAATCCTTGATGGAGAACGACACTTTTACAAACTTCTTGTAAGCTCCATAAATCCCCAGGACACCTGCGCACATTGACGATCTGGGCCAAAGGGTGCCTCTCATAGATTAATCTCGCTCTGGGTCATGTGAGCTGCCGAAATTACGGCTTGCGTGTGGGGACGTTCTGGGTTGAAGGACCCTCGCATTGTTCCACCCCGCCCAGAGTCACGCATGCTGCCGGAAAAAGGTTTGTTGACACCTTCGGGGTGGGACTGGGTAGAAGAACGAGTCTGCGCAACATGTGAGGAGACTGTGTGCTCCGGCCAGAACATGTCGCTAAATGCGTCCAGGCAAAATTTAAGGCTTGCGTAGGGGACGTTCTGCATGTTCCCGCGCCGGACTCAGGGTGATGCGTGCAGCCGGCCTGAAAGGTAATGCTGCACTGGCTTTAGTGAAGAGACCATCTATTTAATGTGTGTTGGTCGCCCCGTATTCAATTTCAGGCCGTTCTTGGGAAGACCTTGTTTAATTTGTTGTGGTTTTGGTCCTTTTTAAATAATTGGAGCCTGCGATTTTTGAGGCCCCCAGAAAAGGACTTTAAAGAGCTACCCTGATTGAAATGATTTCCTAAATCAACCCTCAGAAATTTAGACACAATGTCCACATACCAAATCCAAAACGCGAAGCCAGCCAGTTTGATTTAACATCTTTTTTCTCAACTTTATAATCACAGCCCACATGATCTGGGCAAAAGGGGCAAACCATCAGACCGCTGCATGTTGAATAAGTCCCATTGTTCAGAAACCTTCTTTAATCTGTCATCCCTGGGCCCCTGCAAGTTTGGAGGCCCCCAGAAAAGCATTTTAAAAGGCAACCCCTTTCTAAATCGCGTCCCAACCTAGCCGTCAGAACTTTCAGCGCAAAATCCACATACCAAATCATACTCCTGAAGCCGGCCAGGTTTACTTAAAAAAGCTTTGTGAAACCTAAAAAATTTATGGCCCAAAGCATTTAGGCAAGGGGGGAAGTCCACCAGACCTCTGGACTTTGAATAAGTCCCGCTGTTTGGAGACCTTCTTAGATCTGTCGTCCCTAGGCCCCTGCAGGTTTGGAGGCCGCTTAAAAAACATGTTAAAAGACAACCTTTTTTTAATCGCGTCCCAAACCAGCCCTCAGAACTTTAAACACAAGACTCACATACCAAAGCATAAGCCTGAAGCCAGCCAGGTTTACTTGAAGCTTCTTTTCGAAACCTTAAAAACCATGGCCCAAACCATTTGGGCAAAAGGGGAAAACCATCAGACCGCTGCATGTTGAATAAGTCCCATTGTTCAGAAACCTTCTTTAATCTGTCATCCCTGGGCCCCTGCAAGTTTGGAGGCCCCCAGAAAAGCATTTTAAAAGGCAACCCCTTTTTAAATCGCGTCCCAACCTAGCCGTCAGAACTTTCAGCGCAAAATCCACATACCAAATCATACTCCTGAAGCCGGCCAGGTTTACTTAAAAAAGCTTTGTGAAACCTAAAAAATTCACGGCCCAAAGCATTTAGGCAAGGGGGGAAGTCCACCAGACCCCTGGACGTTGAATAAGTCCCGCTGTTTGGAGACTTTCTTAGATCTGTCATCCCTGGCGGGTGTATGTTTTCCAAGTCGTGCCCTAACCCTCAGAATCGCAGGAAGTTCTGAAGCTGTTATTGGGGATGCCTGATTTCCAAAATTTATTGAGCCCCTGTTGTTCGAGAGGGGGGGGGAAAGAGCTTGAAGTCACTGCCACATTACATGGAGGCCCCTGTAAGGCTCCTGGAACAGGTTTTGAAAGGCCGGAGGGTTTGGCAGGCTTCTTGGTCCACAGCATCTTACACGCGGGGGTCTAGACCCCCAGATCCCCCCCCCAGGGATAAACCCGGAAAAACATTGTGCTGCACTGCGCTAGGCTTTAGGGTTAGAGTATATAAAAAGTCGGACAATTGCTGCCTCAGCCTCAGCTTGCCTGGATAGGAGTCAGCATGGAGGCCCGCTCAGTTGCCCGCCTGGGGCTCCCTGGCTGGGTCTCGCTGAACGCTCGACCAGCTCTCAACTACCCCAAAAGGCAAGTGAGACGGGTTGAGGGGTTATCTGGTTTGAAACAAGCAGCTGGTGAAATGTACTGGGTTGAATAATTATGGCCAAGCTAGATTCCAGGGACACATGCACATCCCTGCACAAATCCTATGAATAAACCCTATGCAAGCCCCGTAAACCCTTGTAGTAGCCAACCCCACCTAACCCTTGAACTTCAGCAGGGTCTTCCACGCATTGCTTTAGGTCTGTGGCAGGGGTAGCCTGCTGGCATCACATGCGAAAGTTGTTCAGCATACCTGTCCCCGAAATGGTCACGTATTCCCTTATGGTAGATTCCCGAAAAGACCTTCACATCGTGTTTTAAGGATCTCCGTGCAAGGAAGTGTATTCTCAATGTTCCCTCTTTTTAATTTGCAAAGACCTCTCGAACCCCTGTGTGATACTGTTTACAGATATGAACGACGATTAACCACATCCCCCTCATCGTAAGCTCCCCCCCCCCGGCAAGTAAGTACGTTCCCAAAAAACACGATGCTACTACGGGGGGTGGTATTATTGGGGTGAGGGTTGAGTATTGGGGGAGGGGATTATCACGTCTAAGGCAAGCGGGCTATGAACACCAGAGGTGACAGCTTCGTATGTTTCTTTATCCCTCTGCCGACGCATGGGCTGACACTCGCACGCAAACATTTTTCCAGCAACAGCACATAGGAGGCCTTTCTTTGAGTTTCTGCACTTTGTGCATAGCATGCGTGCAAAGCGCCTGGTGGCATTGTTCTGTGGCCCATTCTGCGAGTTCAGACGTTGACACTTGAATCTTGCAGAGAGAATCTTCAGTACGTGCAGCAGGTGTAAGTTCAAACAACTGCAGAGGCCACGTGTTCGCAGTAAGCTTGCCAGGACAAATGGACGTCCTGGCACCGCAAGTGATTTGCACAGGGAGCCCACTCCGGAATTATCTGCATGCCTGCTTCCAAGGCAGAAAAAGTGAAGTTTCCGAAAATGCGAGGTCACAGACATTGCCCGAAACTTGGATCATGGAAAATAAGTTGGAAACTAAAGGGATTATATAGGGTTTATATAAGGGTTATATTGGGATAATGGAACGATGGAAAATACTATCATTATTGAGCCAACAGCCGAGTGTAGAAGCCTGAGTACTTACCGAAGCTATTTCTGTGCTAGAAACATTACACTTGCTGCATAGTATGATGTACCCCGTGTCCAATTCTAGTTACATTCTAGCTATCTAAGCCACCATACAGTACCCCTTGTTTCTGGACCCGTCTCAAACTACGCAGAATTCGGCGCAACTTCAAGCTTGTCGGCAGCATCAGATGCTGCTTCCCGCTCCAGCAACCCTGGGGCTCTAAGCCCAAAAGTCGTACTTACGCTCGTAGGGTTTAGGGCGTTTAGCCCCCCTTAAGTAGATAAAATATGGGGTATATGCGAATCTTATTATAATATACGCAAAGCCAATATTCTATCTACTTCAGGGGGACTATAGGAGTTGTACCAGCCCCAGGGAACTGAAGTGCGCTCTGAAAAGTTGGACGGCTCTTGCTATCTCTTTTCTTACAGGTCCACGAAATTAGTAGCCAGGCTCTGTAGGGTTAAGGGTTTCGGGGTTAAGGGTTTAAGGTAGGGTTTAGGGTTGAGGGTCTAGGGTTGAGGGCTCTAAATCCTGAATCCCGAACGCTGGGAGGCAACGTGTACGCTGACATGCAGACGCACTGGGGCTGCCCCCACTCAGTAACAGTCGACAGTGAGGTCTTACATACATACAGATGTATGTGTGTATATATATATGCCCACATGTACGTATAGTAAACCACTCTCTCTGCATATATATATATATGCACATTGTAGCTGTTGTCCACTTTTGCTGAATGGTGCTAGTCTCCAAGTGCAATCTCGCGGGAATCTCATGATTTGCAAACCTCTCGACGATAAGCAAAATGTGCGTATCTAGGGGCTCCAGTATCCCAAAAAGCGAGGGTTTAGGGTTTAGGGATACTTCTCCAAACCTGTACTACAAATACTCTCATCCAAGCCCTGGCCCAAATGCTCAATTCCTAAGTACATGCGGACCTGCAAGCGTTGCTTCTTGCTCAGATGGGCTGGCGTCAAATGACAATCCCCCGAAATGTGCTCATAAAATGTTCTTGGCACAAAAATAGGGTAGTATATTGGGGTTATATAGGAATAATGGAAAATCAAATGGAAACTACATGAAACTACTATAATGGGGTGTAGGGTTGAGGATGCCGATGGAAAGACTTACCATCCCACAACGTGCGTGTCCCCTTGACACCATGCAGCCATCGCAGGTCTATAGCCAGCAGTCGATCCGGTCATTTTCCACTGTGGGGATGTGTCAGGAGTAGTGACCCCAAAGTCATGTTGGTCTGCGGTCCTTGTGCGGAGAGCTTTTTGAACTGACCCACAGGCAAAAAATGGCGTTGCTTTACCTTCAGTTCATTGGTGTTTCTACCACGCATGTGCAGAATGAATAAGCCCTAGATCAAGTCAGTTCATCTCATCCTTATAAGAACTCCCCATGGGAGCTTCCATAAATAGGGAGCCCCAATATCGATGCCAAGAAACTATGGTACTTACTTCTGGGAACCCCCAAAAGAGGACCCTCCTTTTTGGAAACCCTAGACCCTATCTACCCCTTCATGTCACTATATAACCCCTGTACATCCCAGATTTCTCCGTTATAAACTCCCCTAAACCCAAAAGCCGTTTTGAAACACCCACATACATGAACCAATCAAGGAATGAGTGTTGTGGCGTCCGGGCAGGGGAGCAGGCGTCAGGGTTCAGGGTTCAGGGCTTGCCAGGGCACGAAGCTTTGCGAACTTATCCCTACATCAATGGGGCCTCTTCACCGTACAATTTCCCAAAATCTCCACATCAATATAGGTGGGTTAAACAATTGGGTTTTAAGGTAGATAATGCTATAGCGATATGAGGATGCTTTTAGTTCTTTTGACTTCTAGGGTACCGGTAGTGAGCCTTCCTCTGACAGAACCCCACACAGCTCTTTTCAAACTTAGCTCGGGGAATACACTGATCACCTTACAACATGTGATTATTGTCATGTTTGACCTTGTATATCAAAACCCTTACCCTAAACACCCATAGAATTCCGATGTATTTGCATGTACTTGGTATGTAAATGTATTATAGCTCTGTGCCATAGCCTCGTGCATCACAGCAGTTTTGCATGTCGTGTTCCGTTCTATTCTCCATGATTCCCACAAGCCCTACGAATTACTGATGCGGGGTCTTGCCAGACTGCGACCGTAAACCCTAAACCCCAAAACCCCTAGACCCTAAACCTCCAAACCCACCTTGAAACTCAAACTCGAAATCTGGGTTTCTGAGAGCAGGAAATTTCAAGGGACCCTAGGGATATATCGGGATGATCAAGAGATAGGGGTTGCCCTGCAGAATTTTATAACGATTTTTTGCGCATAAATTCCCACGCTATCCGAATCTGGCAAAGCCTTGAGGACGACTTAACAGAGCAGGTCCACCCTAAACCCTAAACCCTAAACCCTAATCCTAAACCCTAAACCCTAAACCCTAATCCTAAACCATACGGCTCTTGGATTCCGCCCCACAGCCCGGGACACTCTAAGCAGCATAAGGGTTTAATTGGAAAGCAAGCTGATCTGATTTTTCGTAGTATACTTTCTTTGCAAATTACGAGGATGATAGAAGTTTGCTCCATGCTGGGTGGGGGCTATATTAGCCCCAATCACAAATATATTAAATGGCGCCACGTGATCCCGGTGTCCATTTAACTGTTTACTTGATGGTCCGAGCTATAGTACCCCAAACCTTAGGACCTGCATGTCGACTGCTGCGAGGTCACCTGTCGGCAGGCGTGCTACAGAAGGCTCGTAGATGAGCGGCTTTCAATTGGCCCCAACCACAAGCACATACTGTACACGGAGGCTTGAACTATTTGTAGACTTTGGACCCACCAAATAGGTACAACTTCTAGAGCTAGAGCGCCAGGGGTATAGTCTGATGCCATGTGAGGAGCGCCGGCTCACTACCGCACGGGTTGGAAAAATTGAAGTGCATATGTCCATGAAGACATGGCAGACTTCGGTGGCGTCAGGCAGGATCACAGGGCCCTTCAACTATGTTTGGGCACGGTCTAGGGTTGCCCCTTCTTCCCCACATCCTCGAAGTCACCATGATATATTGCCGGCATCTGGCACACGCCAAACACCCAGCATGTCGCGTTCCTCTGCCAAGCAGCACGATGTACTTTAGTGGCACAGCGTCAGGCATGCTCGCATGGGTGAGACCCCACTCAGGATATGGGTATTCCTCAAACATGGGAGTCCCTACATACTTCTGCAAAACAAACGCATACATGACTAGAACATGCAGAAAGGAGCCAACAGTTTCGACAAGCTCTAGCCCCAAGCTTTGTAACTCTGTTCTCCGACCAAGGGACTCCCAAATCGAGCAATCTCCATACGAATGGGCAAACGCCCTTTCTGACCAGGGCACACGCGACCCAGAGCATTCTGGACCGTCTGCAGTTAGGTGATCCGGTTTGGGGCTCTAACCCTCAACCCTAAACCCTAGGGCCTCGGAGGTTAGAGTTAAGGGGTTCGGGGTTTACGGCCTCAGGGTGTATCGAACTTGTAAGCTGACCTAAACTCGAGATTTCATGAAGCTCTATGGGCATAGCCTTCACTCTTCCTACAAAAAGTTAAAGGTTATCCACTCAGCTACTAAACATTGTGAGCAATGAAGGACCCTACGCAGATGATGTGCAATCACGAAACAATCCTAGAACCTTAGCGCTAGACCCTTTGACTCAGCTGTAGGAAGGGTTTTGGGCTTATAGTGCCCCTTTAGTAGATAGAATATGGCTTTGGGTACATTCTGATAAGATGCCCATATACCCTATGCTGTATCTACTTAAGTTTAAGGGGGACCATAGGGCTTAGGGTTCCATAGCATCTTCGGGAAGTGGATACAGGTGTCGGGCAGAAACATAGAGACATTGAGAATGTAGACACCTCAATAGGGGTTATAAAGGGGTTATATTGGGGTTATATACCTAGGTCCCTTGAAAGGGATATATAGGGGTTATACAGGTGTTATATTGGGATAATGGAAAAGAAAATGGCAACTACTATAATGGGTTATATTGGGGTTATATTGTGATAATGGAAAGATTTAGAAATGGAATCTACTATTTAGGGTTTAGGGTAAAATGTAGACCCAGGATGAATGAACCCCTTCCTTTTAAGGGCCTTAATATTAGGATCCCTTGTAAAATCCCTATTAAGGGGAGGGGGTGTTATTAATCAGGGGTGTGGGTTGGCTTTCTCCCGCAAAATTGAAAAGGGAGCTGTACTATCTCTATGCCGAATGTAAGACAAAGACGACCTCACAAACACATGCCTCTAAACACAATTACCTTCAGTTAAATCCTAATCCTACTCACCCGCGGATTACAAGAGCAGTCGCCCAAACTTACAGAAGTTCAAGCCTGAGAAGGCTGATGCTGACAAACCTTTATTCTAGCATGAAAATAACTTCTGGCAATTTTGCATTAATTTCGTCATTAACCTGTATATAAGGTCACCATTCGGGCCGAGGCCGGGTGACGTCCTTCAAATCGCTTCCTCTAACACTAGGATGTGCAGGACGCAACCGTTCCCTTGGGCCCCGTACAAAAATATTTGACATTAGGGACATGTATTGAAAGAATTAGACAGGGGCCCCCTCTAATCTCCTTTAGAACAACTCACTATGAAATCGGTAGTTGAGAACCAAGAGGAGATCCCTCATTAACCAAATAAACAAATGACTAGCTTAAAGGTGTAGTTCTATGTTCAGCTAAGCGCACAAAATCTCTTGAACAGCAAATCCCTAGGACACCAATAAGACCCTTACTTTTTTCCGGCATATTCAACTACATAAGCCTCTTTAGAAAAGAACCTAGCAAACACAAAAGAAAAACCTAGCAAACCAAAGAATTCATGCATTCTAGTTCATTTTTGTAAACTATGGTAGAAAACATTTTGTTAATAAAAAGGTCGACGAAAATAAATTACATGACAAATCCAGGAAACTAATTTTACATATCTTGATGTCCCCTATTTTTATCAACCCCTTTTATAAGACCCAAAAAAACCAAACAGCAAAAAGAAGGAGTCAACAATACCCCAAACCCCTTGAGATTTGAGATATCTTCCCCTAATGACCGTAGAACCCGCCCAAATTAATCACGAGCGGGATCCTTACTGGCACTTTGTCAAAGTGGTCTTGGCCTTTGGACAATGCTCTTCAGGATTTCTAGAGTCTAGGCCATTGGAAAGTTGCTTAATATAAGGGAGGCCTTAATCTTGGAGGAAGTAACTTCTTTTTGTTAAAGCAACTTGAACTGACGCTAGAACCCTGTTCAAGTGTACGTCGAGCTTCTCGCAAAAGTTGTCAGAAAACTCCCGACGGCGGCTAACATGAAAATCACACTTTTCCTTCCTTTGACTGGATTATTGCCATCACCCACGAGATCACAGGCTAATCATTTCGGTACTTAGGATTTTGGTGGGCTGATTAAAGTGCACGTCTGAGACAAGCATTTGGTCATGAGGTACTCAGGGTCCCTGTCATCAACTGACGACCCAGTTGAGCTATAGTCTAGACTCCTCTAAGGGGTTATATAGGGGATTATATAGGGGACTATTATAAGGGTTATTACGGGAGATACCAGGAGTTTAGATTAATTATAGCTCATTAGGGTTGTGGATCTGAAGGATGTGTGGCGGCTGAGGGTTCAGGGGTTGCGGCATCGGGGATCCTCGTAGACGTCTGGTGACGAGGCTTTTCTAGGATCCTTAGCAACCTAGGTATAAAACAAGAGCCTATTTGGCAGCATGAGCTAGCGCTATCGGGAATCTAACGTCCCATAAAGGGGGAGGAGGGGCCTCCCTAAACCTAAACCCTAAGCCTACCTGCTGTGGAACCCGGTTTTCCAGGTTTCGGGCTTCGGAAGGCCCAGCCTAAGCCTAAACTCCTCGTTCTGCGGTGACGTCTCGTTCATGCGCAAGAATCCCTAAGGGTCCAAGGACCCAAATAACAGGGTTTTAGGGCCTAAATACCATCAAAATTACAGTATTTGGGCCCTAGAACCCTATTATTTGGGTCCTTGGACCATTTGGGAATGGTAGGCTGGGGTTCGCCTGTACAATGCCGCCAAAAAACTTACCATGAAAGGATCGGAAGTTCATCAGGTATTTGTTCCTACCTCTTTGGTTCCTATGCCCCTCGAGATGTCTTCAGCACGTGACCTTTGCGCTTACCCTGGCTTTCCCGAGCCTTGAAACACTTGCGGGCTGCCCGTGCATCATGTGCAGCAAGCATCCAGCCCAGGAGTCTTGCGAAATCTACTACGGGGTTTTAGGGTTTACCTGCGACCCCAATTACCTACAGCTTCTTGGGTTATACCTACTCATTAGGGCGTAATTTTACTACTAAACATGTAGGTAATGGGTGTTACATTTAGGGTTTATGAAAGGGATCCGCGGTTGGAGGGGTCAGAGTCTACGAGGGCACGGCCTTGCTACCAGGAAAGCTTTTGGAGACTTGAAGCAAATGATGTTTGAAACATCCCAAAATTGCGGTCACTTCTTGGTACCCCAAAATATGAGGTGCCGTAATATAATGCATAACCAAAAGGGGCCCATGCTTTTGAGAACAACCCACATGTACCCCAACTTGGGGTTTAAGCATTTGGTGTTCAGGGTTCAGGGTTTGAGGACGTGGTAGGTTTCCAAAACAAGGGGACCCCAACATAGACCCCCAAACACTTTAAGTCTTTTTGAATGCACACACGGTACCTGTAATTTTAGGAAACCCCCACACCGTGTCAAGCCTAACAGACAAGAGATGCTTCTGCAGGACTGAGTGAAGGATCCCTGGTGAGAAAGGAGAACAGACCTTTGAAGGGCAGTCATGTAAGGCTTCATACCGGAAAAGAAAATAGAATCTGCTATGGTATTTAAGGTTTAGTTTAGCCCGAAAAAATTGCCTACAATTTTAGGCTACCATGGAGAGCTACATGGAAAAATGGAAAAGGAAATGGACACTGGTATTACGCCGTAGTTTATAGGGACAGCTTTATGGTTTATACCTACTGAGCCGGGGAGTAGGCAATTGGGGTTTAAACAACATAGTAGCCTCCATTTTCTAATCGGGACTACCTAAATCCTAAACCCTAACCCCGCTGGCCCTCTTCCGCAAGAACTCTCTCAAGAGGCGAGCGTCACCGTCACATCAGTGTGCTTGACCTGGTTGAGTACCCTAAGGCTCCCAAAAGTAGGTACTGATATGTATAGGAGTCTGTGAGGGTATCTCAAGGTTACATGGGGGCGCGTGAGGTTTTAGACTTTAGGACCCAGTGACTGTAGGCGTTATGTATAGATTTAGAACCCCATATAACTCCTGTACACCTCCCAGTTTCCATCACATGTTTCATGTGTCTTTCCTTTCATTCTCTGGTACTGGGGGATCATATCGCCCGCTGTTTGGCGAGTATGATGTTGCTGCTAAGGTGCTGCAACACTGCAAGCCTGGCCTGGGGTGGGCACCCTGTGGCCCAGGCCCCAGGCAGCTGAGCATACGCAACCCGCGACGCCGCGGGAAAAAAGAAGATAATAATAACAATAGTAATTATATAAAGAAGATCATAATAATAATAATAGTAATAGCAATAATAATAATAATAGAAATAATAGCAATAATAATAGTAATAATAGTAATAATAGTAGTAATAGAAATAATAGTGATAATAGTAATAATAATAATGATAATAGTAATAATAGTAATAGTAATGATAATAGTAATAATAGTAATAAGAATAACAATAGTAATAATAATGATAATAATACTGATAATGGTTTTCATCCTCTCCGTCTCCTGAAGCCATCCGACTCGCCCCCCACCCAGGTCCTGCGGAGTCATGCCAGCCTGGAAGCCCAGTTACCTATATATTGGGTTCCTGTCCTTAAGTCCCTATATACATTTATACTATCTATAACCCAAGGACCTACTATATGGGTACCTGGGCTTCTAGGGCCAGCCAGGCTTGTTGCGCCGACTTTGTTTCGCGCGCAGCCACTGCAATAGGGTTTGTGTTTGCGCCGTCGTTGCGTTCGCGACTTCTCCGCCTCTGGGTCGGCGGACTGAGGCCGAGGCTCTTAAGGTCCTCGGAGCCTATGTCTTACAACTGTATATGAGGAATTTCCAAAATTAGGGTTACCTTTTTGGGGGGGTCGCTATAACAAGGCCTATAATATTTTTCGTGTCTATATTGGGGTCCCCTTACTTAGGGAAACTGCGAAATACCCCCTTTGAAGGAGCCCTACACAAGCCCTAGGGCAATATGGTAATAGTCTGCTCTTGAAGGCTTGCGGCTGGGACGGCTTATTCATTTGGGTGAAGGGCTTAGGGTCAGGGATTAGGGTTTAGGGTTAACACACTGGGAGAACCACGCAAATCTTTGTTGAATGCACGCGGGTCTGTGTAGGGCCCGTTATGGGGCGCCATGTTTGTTCGGGTGGGTGTAGAAACTTCATGTTGGTGTCTCTTATAAATGTTGATTAGGGTATCCGATGGGCGTTAGGAAGTGTAGGGCTGGCTATTTGGGCGGTCGTCCAAATTATGGTCCCTTTCTGGATCCCTATTATAATACAGCACCTAATATTTAGGGTACCCAAAAAGGGACCATAACGTTGACAATCACGCATTTAGAGGTTTAGGATTTAGAGTTTAGGGTCTAAAAGGAACTGGAAACAAACCGAATGATGCTCTTCTGGGAAGGGAGCGGGGGCCTGTAAGCCGGATGTCATATTCATCAACATGCATGTCTTAGGGACCTGGGCTGTAAAGCCCCAAGCCCTTGCCCCCGGCACTAATGTGCCTCAGCATGTAGAACACGGAATGTTGGAGTTACATAGCGGTATGTGGGGACATGATGGGACATGTGGGTTTTCAAAATTGAGCACTCTTTTGAACCCCTTGAACCTAGTGGCCTTATTACAGGGACCCGCGAAACCCTCACGTGGGGATGGTAGTGCACGTGTAAAGAAGCTTATTGCTAGAGAACCTAGGGGCGTCAGCAAACTGGAAGCTCCGACCAAAAAAAAGAGCTGCAAACATCAAACAATCCTTACGGGGACCCACACGTGGGGGCCCATACATGGGGACCCCATACCTCCCTATGGCCTGCCCCCAGTTTAGGGTTTAGGGTTTATGCAGGTCTCCCGTGTATGCAGCCTACTAAAGGGGCTCCAGGCTCACTCGTGACAGCCTGGAATGCATTAAAACGAATCCGAATTGGGGGTTTCCCGGAACTTGGGGGTTTGCCGGAACTTGGGATGCCTTTCAGGAAATTTTTCCTGCACAAGGATTATCAGGATTCAGGGTTTATAAACCAGCTTTATAGAGCTTTAACATGGGCCGTATAAAAGGAAGGCCTCTTTTCTGGAAACCCCTAAGCCGTAAACCCTAACCTCTACCAACTGAGCGCATGGCGACCACTGCCAGGTAGCCGGCAACAGAGTCCGGAATGGCTGGATTAATGCTCCTGAGAAGGCTTCCCATGCAAAGGGCTTGCCTGGACCATGAAAGTATGTAGAACAACAACATTGGACTACGTGTATGGGTTGTGGGCCAATTTTTCCTCCTTTTGAGGCGCAGGGAAGGTTTCTAGAGCTTGAGCACAATACCAATACTAATTCTGGTGCAGCTTTTGGTAATTATTGGGTGCCTGTTCGCCTTTCAGGGCTCATAATAACAAGTGTCAAAAACTCTCTGTAAAGTTCAGATACGGATAGTAGCCGGCTTGAAGAATTATTCAAGATTCTCATGTGGGGGCTAGGGGCTGGGGGTTCCGGATTCTTGTGCTTGGAGAATTTTAACCTTACAGCCAAGGCCCCGGACCTAAAAAGCCCTCATAACACTTGAAAGCCTTCCGCTCCTCTAGAGTCCACAGCCCTGAAATCACGCAGAACCTTACGCTCCTCAGCTCCCCCACTTCTACAGGGTTTAGGATTTAGGATTTAGGGTCTATAGGCGCCACCCAGATAACCTCAAACCTGAGCGCACACTTGAAAATCTACAAAACCACCCGGAAGCCTAACCTTTGAACCCCCAGGTCCTCAAGCTGTTGAGTGTACTTCCGAAGTTCAGGCTCGCCTTACGCGCAAGCGACGGCCAATTTGCTTAGGACAGTTTATGCGCTGAAAAAGAAAACGGAAAGTAGTACAGTATTTAGGGGATGCATAGGGAATTGATGGGGTTATGTAGGGAATAACAGTTAGGGTTCACTTGTAACTTAACCCCAGTTACCCAGAGCATTATGGGTGATACCCGCTACTCAGAGCTATATAATTGCTTGTGAACTGCAGGAACTTGGGTTTTAAAGGAATCGTTTAGGCTTGAGGTCGTGTAGGGCCTAATTAATTCGAAAGGCTTGGGTGTGACAGGAAGGAAAGATGGCGTCTTACAACCTGCTTAGCATATTGGAAATAGTATTGTCAATCCAAAAGGTGCCAGTGGGGTTTCCTGGCAAGGTACGATAGTCTCTGGGACTAAGTACCCAAACAATGTCCAACAAACTGCTTCTAGCATAGTATGCCTCCTAATTAAGCCCTATTCACAAGATTCGTATCGACATTTGGCCAGAAGAATTTGGGCTCAAGCATGCCATCTGTCGCTCCCGAATGCCTAAGATTGCTCCAGCGCGCACACCTCGCGAACGCCGCGGGTTACGGAACGCCTCCGAATGCTTTTGGACGGCAGTTCTCGCGGCATGATAGGAACTCCTGCGGCACACTTAAACTTCCAGTGGTTGCTGGATTGCCAGCGCGCATGTCCCGCTCAAGGCTGAGCAGGTACCCAAACACTCTATGACATACTAAAAATACCATAATATACCATAATATACTACAATATACTATAATATCCCAGAACATGCAGTTTGATAGTTGGACCCTCAGGGACCAAAGCCTGAAAGCCTGACCAGGTTCCCCAGGGTCCGAAATAGGCCTCTAACACGTTTAGAGTTTAGGGTTTAGGGTATGGAAGCGCTGGAATGTAGTCACATGCTTTCTGTCGGGCCCACACACTTAGCAATACATGCCTTCGCTCTGTTGCCCATCCTCTTGATTATGTGCCTGTCTGTGGTCCATGCACAGTATCCCACAGGTATACGTCAAGCAGTTGCTGTTTCATTGCCTTATCCACTTGATTCTACATTCTTGGGGTCATATGCCCCAAGAAACTCTTACCCCCCAAACCCTAAGAACCCTTGATTTAGCAGTCCAAGCTCCAGCCCCCAAACCTGTGGCCTGTATCCTGCGCCCGGGTACCCCTGCTCACAATACCTTGAAGTCTCTGCATCTGGAGTTTAGGGTTTAGTAAATTCAGGGCTTAGGGTTGACCCTACCTGTGACCCCAATATAACCTACAGTTTTATGGATTATACCTACTAATTAAGGGGAATTACTTGTAAAATGTAGGTAATTGGGGTTACAAGTAAACCCTAAACCGCTTAGAATTGCGGAGACCAGATATGCAACATCTTCAATCACAACAAGTCGCGCAGGAGACCCCCGACGCATCAGCAGGCCATACGGTGAACGTGGCTTTGCGAGCCTTTGATGGTAGCCCAGAGCGCCAAGGGGTCCAGGTGCTATACTTAGAGCTGCAAAGGGCTCGTATGGGTAGGTACGAGAAGCCCAGAGGGTCCATGTATCCAATAATCAGGTACTTGGGATTTGGGTAATAGTAATTATAGTACAGGTTTTGGGTAAGTATAGGGTTTTAGGTACTTGGACCCTTAGGGAAGTATCTACTACATACCTACGTATCTTGACCTTGTGGGCAAGCAGCCCCGACCGACAGGGGATTATCTAAGTCTTCACAGATGGGCTCATCTTCAAGTGGCTAAGTTCAATTCTTCGTGGGTAGCGTTATCTAGGGAAATAGCCCCTTAAGTAGATAGAATATGGGGTATATGGGGATGTTGTCATAATCTACCCAAAGCCATATTCGATCTACTTATGGGGGATTATAGGGGTTCAGGGACCATGGTGCGCATGAGATTTCTTGCGTTGAAGACCTGCGCCTAAACCTTAAACGTTACGCGGGATGCCGCAGATCCCACACGCGAAGGTGAACGCAAAACGTAACAGAACGGAAGGCAGGCAAGCAAGTGCAAACAGGCAAAGAAAACCAGCAACTAGCTGGCTCGCATGCTAGGGTCGGCCGCCTAGTATAGGCTCCGGTGCAATAATTTACTTTACATCTACCCCAATCATGGGTTTTTGGGTCCCAAAACCCATTCACAGTATTGTAGTTGGTACCTAAAGATCCAGCATCTGGATACTTGGACCTTAAACCCGACACCCTAAAACCAAACCTCTAAGTTAGGTTTTATCGTTCCGACTCACCCTGCAACCTCACATATCCCGGTGCCAACGCTAAACCGAAAGTCAAGCAAGAGTGCGGCCGGTGGATGTGCCAGGAGGTTTATGCGTACAGCAATAATGAGGTCATTGAGTCATAAACGGTTGTGTTGCAACCACAATTCGATTACTTTCTGCCTCCCTCCTGCATACCCATCAACCTCCAAGCACTGGATATCCGCATGTCCAGAGTTTAAAGATCATTCTAGATCATGGCTCAGCGGTTTAGTGTTCCCTTGATAGAAACTTGTTCCTCGAATATTGTTCTAGGCGGTAACCTGTTGAGCGCCGATACTACAGTCGAGCGCGGGAAGTTTCTATATTGACGGATACTTGGGTATGTTCAAACATGGGCACAAAAGGGTCCACCTCAATAAAGCTCCAACTGATAACATCTTGGATATGAACGATTTCGGGATATGAGCAACGTTCTTTACAACCTCATAGTCCAGTCATTCTCACTATGGGGCCCACAGAAGGGACCCTGGATTGCACTGATTGTTGAAATGAAAATCCTAAACCCTAAACCCCCATATAGACCGTAGTCTAAACTCCTAGTACAGGCGCTATAGTACTCGCCTAAATAATCCCTGTAGAACCCCCTTTAAGGAGTTTAGACCCTAAACCCTAAATCCTAAATAACACCACCTTAAGGGCCTTTGACCGTAAACCCTATCCCCTATCAGGAGTTCAGGTTATAGCCCATACAGACAGCCTTCATCAATCCACATTCGGATCCTACCCAAGGGCTAGTTCTGCACTAGACACAGTTTAGGGTTGGAGGTTTGGGGTTTAGGGCTCTGAAGTTNNAAGGGTTTCGGGGTGTAGGGCTTAGAGTTTCATTGTACCCACTAATACCAAACTCTCTAAATACTGCGGGTATAGTTTAGAAAGTATGGTTGTAAGACAATCAAACAGTAATAAGACAAGACAAAAGCAATCAACAACGACCCCCTTCACAGCGTTCTACCTAGGAGTAGGTTTAGGTCAAGACTTGGGATGGGATTTCCAAATTTGTCTCAAAATCCTGGGCCTTGTCTACATCACCGTGACATCACCCTCATTGCCCGGCAACAGGGCCCATGATTTGTAGAATCCCTAACCCAACACCGCAAGCCCTCACTACAACAAATCCACACCTCTGAACGCTAGACTGGACACCCGCTATCGTCACTACGAACACTCAAGACAGTGGTAAATATCCTGACGGGATAGAGAGCACACTATGGTTCAATGGCAGTCTCGCTTGAGGATGGGACAGACCTTGAAGCCCAAACCCGAGGCCCCAAACCGTATCCTTTATTGAACATCCCCTAAACCCCTAAACCCC
>CAJNIZ010038958.1:41350-53175 GCA_905231905.1 Symbiodinium pilosum | reverse complement strand
TGTGTTTGTGGATCTTCGAGGGTTGGTCTGTGGTGTTTGTTACAGGGTTCTATGAGGGCTAGGGGGGGCCTCATCGTGTCGGGTTTAGGGTTTAGGGTTTCGAGTTTCGGGTTTCGGGTGTAGGGTTTAGTTTTTCGAGTTTAGGGTTAAGGGTTTAGGGTTTCGGGTTTAGGGTTTAGGGTTTCGGGTTTAGGGTTTCGGGTTTAGGGTTTCGGGTTTAGGGCGGGGGTATTACTTACCCCTCTGCAGTAACAGTCTACAGTGGGGGTCATGTTTAGGGCTAAACATTCATATTACACTTATTCTGCAACTGTTCCTCAGTGAGGGCAGTACCATCAAAGGTGATTGCTCAGAGTCATGTGCTTGTTCATCATACTAGGGGTTTTGGGCCGCCATCTTCCTGCTTTCTCAGGCTTACAGCAATGGCCCCCAAATATGGAATTCATAGGGCCCTAAACCCTAAGCCCTAAACCTAGAAGCCCGTAAACCGTATACCCACAATAGTACTTTGTGGTACCCATTACTGAGTGGGGGGCTGACCCAACTGCTTTCGAGGTTGAGGTAAACTAGAAGGTTTGGGGATCGCAAGGGTGTAGGGTTCAGGGTTTAGGGTTTAGGATTCAGGGTTTAGATTTTGGATTTAGGGTTTAGGGTTCAGGTGTAGAGCAAAGTTGTTCGACAATGATGCACAGCATGCCCCAGCAAGTAGCTGTGCTCAAAGGGGGTTGATTGCGGGGCTATTAGAACTCCTACCATCACTTGTGTAATTTTTTTATTTGGGGATACTATGGTACCGATACTCTTTCCCTTCAAAGGCCCGGGCAAGAGTCCCGGTGCTAAGACGGTTGATCACCCGACAGAAGTCCGTGAATAACACTATGGTACCCAATGTAGAACAGGATTACATCCTCCTTGCGGGTATACTTTTTTTTATACAAGGAATCTTCTTTTACTAGTTTCAACCATCAAAACGTCGCTACTCAATTGTGGGAACTGCTACCATCAGGGGAAATAACCGAAGTATGAAAACTTAACTTAAAGAGGTGCAGCGCTCAGGTTTCAAGCCGTGGGAATACCCCAAAATCTCGAAGTAGGAGTCCTTGCTGGAAAATAAATGGAAACTACCATTTTGGGGTTTACGTAGGGGATTTGGGTTTGGGATTTAGGGTTTAGTGTTGATTCATATGCTCCTAGGTCCTAAACTGATGCAGTGGATGTAGTACTCATAACATGCATATGAAATTCCCCACTGTTGTCCAAAGCAGTACTGCAGGTGCCTAAATACTTGCTTGTGTCATCGTGCTAAGAGCCCTTACATAATTATAGTATAGGGTGCCTCAACTAGACCCCAAAATGAGATTGGTAATCATTTTTAGGCCCCTAAACCCTAAAACCTAAATCCTGCACCTCAAACTTAGCTCAGGAACGGGCGCCTGGCGATGTTGGCCTTCGGCGGAGCCATTACTCAGGCCGGAGTTCCCTTTGCTAATGGGTTTAGGGTTTAGGGTTTGAGGTTTAGGGTTTTACAGTTAGGGTTTAGGGCTCATAGGGTTCAGAGTTTAGGATTTTGGGTTAGGTTTAGGGTATACCTAAAACCCAGCCTGACCATTGGTGCGTTATGCACCAAAACTTTCGATGCTACAGCACACTGCGGTAACGCAGAAGCTTTAGTATCAAGATTGTTCTTCCTGACCCAGACTCTGGTTTACAGCAAGCTTTCATTCAGCCCCAGGTGCATCAGATCTTCCTGATGGCGTGTTTTGGGAGAGCGCGTTCAAAGGATTTACCAGTCAAGCGCCCACAAAAAGCGCACAATCCTTCAACTCTGAACGCTGAATCCCGAATGGCGGTGTCGTTGTCTTCTCCATGCTTTATACCCTACTTGGAACTCAGCTTAGACCTGAGACCCTCAACCTTTGGGATTATTGTAGGTACCTAAGGGTTGATCCTTAGTAGGGTCCTAAGTGCCACCCGTAAACCCCCAAACCCTAAACCCCAAACCCTTAAGCCCTAAACCCTAAACCTGTGACAGGCCACCCTCACCGGAAACGGCTTCCCTTGGCTTTATGCCCAGAAGGAGTCCACCTGTGCCCTCAGCTCATCCGTGTCGAAGGCCCGGAGATTCAGAATTTTAGGGTTTGGGATTTAGGGTTTAGGCATTTAGGGTTTAGGGTTTAGGGCTTAGGGATGTAGGGTTTAGGGCTTAGGGGTTTAGGGACTAGGGTTTTGGGTTTGGGGTTTAGGGTTTAGGGGTTGCTTGTGCGGCCAAAAACAAGACGGGGGTTTCCTAACGGGTGGTTATTTTGGGGTCCAAGTAAAGTAATTATTGGCACCCCCTAAACAGTCCCATGACGTTGGGACAAGCTTCCATCCAAATCTTAAAGATCTAGATAATACTGCTTTCGCTTGGATCATCCTGACGCCCTGAAGCTCCACAAACCCTACTGGGAGATTCAGGACAGTCATAACCCGGTTATAACACGTATAACTCATTATAGGTCCCCTAAGTCCCTTGATATGGGCTAACTACCTTCAGCAAAGCAAACTCAAGGTCATTTCAAGTTGGTAGTTTCCTCCCTTTACGCCTTATGTAGCGCTTAAATACTGCTAGGATCCCCACAAGTCTCACGTAACGGTACCCACCCGGCAACTCGCACCTGAAATTTCCGCTAGCCCGCAAACCCTATGTTTCAATGATCATGTTTACTCGTTTTATAGCTTATCCCCAAGGAAATATTGAAATGAATATTGACTTTATGTTCCTTCTAAGGGGATTACAGTAACAGCCTCATTTTTGACCTGAGCCCTAAACCCTCAGCCTACAACCCTAAACCCCCTTAACCCTCAACCCTACGTAAGCCTAAAACCTAAACCCTACACCCTAAGCCCTAAGCCCTAAAGCCTAAGCCCTAAACCCTAAGAGCTAAACTCTAAACTCCTTAATTCTAAAAAGACCTTGAGGCTACTGGCTCTTTGGCCGCGGGCCGCAGCATGAACCAGCGTGGTGCCGTGGCCAGGCAAGGTCGTGGTTAAGGGGGATAGTGTAATATAGGGGCCTAAACAATGCGGTTTAAGGTTTAGGTTTTGGTTCTATTTGTGGATAATGGACAAAAAATGGAAACTACTATATTATATTGGAGTTATATTAGGGGTATATTGGGGTTATCTTAAATAATTACCAATATTATGGTTCCATATTCCTTATATGATTAATTATGGTCTATTGTACCTCAAATGGACCTCCAAATGATATTGGTAGTCATTTAGGCCCCTGTGGTCTAGGCTTTAAAGCTTAGGGTTTAGGGCCTCTATAGGGTTGTGGCTTTAGGGTTTAGGGTTCAAGGCTTTAGGTTTATGATTCGTAGTTACCTGAGCATGAAGGCGTAGTGTCTAGGGTTTAGGGGTACTATGGTGTGGTTCGAAAGGAGCTCTAGGGGCGTGATAAAGAGGTTCTATTAGGGCGTTTATGAAACCTTTCTACAAGTGCTATATGAGATTGCGTAATGATCATATTGACTTTTATAGTGGTTCCATAGGACGCGAAACCATTCTCTATACTAAAATTTCCCCAGCCCCGCACCTTCATATACATATCCCTAGATACCCCTGTATACTCCCTATTTCATGTCTTTGTCCGCTCCTAGACATACAGCCCCGATAGAACTCCCAAATCCTAAGCCCTGGGCCCTAGACAAACCCTAAATCCTGAAGCCTAAATCCTGATCCCTAAACTCTACACCCCAAATCCTAAACATTAAATCCTAAACCCTAAACCCTAAATCCTAAACCATAGACCCTAAATCCTAAGCCCTAAACCCTAAGCCCTAAATCCCTCAACAGCCAGGCAGGCGGGCTACAAGATGAGCGCCGCCGTTCCCTTCCTTCCCATGTCCCCCGCCTTGGAGGGAATCCCAGGCATGTGGTTGCGAAAAGGGTGTAGGATTTAGGGTTTAGGGTTTAGGGTTTTAGGTTTAGGGTTTAGGGTTTAGGGGTTTAGGATTTAGGGTTTAGTGTTTAGGCAGCAGGGGTTCAAAATTTAATGGGAAAGAAGATGGAAAATTGATATGGAAGAGGGGTTTCCATAGGGTTTTTGGGGTGATAAATACCGATATTATGCTCCTAGATTCCTTATGTGAGTGTAGTGTAGGGTACCTCCCTCGAGCCTCAACGTGATGCTGCCGAAATTTTCCCCAAGCCAAGCCCCATCCTAGAACTAAGGTGCCGGGGTATCTACGCGCCTTATACCTAGGTCTTACGCAACCACGTAGAAGCCTTTTTAAATCCCAAGCACAAACTATATGGGTACCTCGGCCCTTTAGGAGTAGTTATACAGTTATACACGCCCCTGAAGCCTAAACCCTATACATCCAGACCTTAAAGCCTACATCTAAACTTTACTCCCCACACCCCTAACCCTAAATCCTGTAATCCCAAAGCCCTTGCCCCTAAACCTTCCACCCCAACCCCTAACCCTAAACCGGAAATCAACGCTAGATCCTAAACCCTGCATCCTAAACCCTAAACCGGAATCCCTAAACCCTAACCCCTAACTCCTAATCCCTGACCAACACATCCTAGACCCTAAATCCTAAACCCTAATCCCTAAATCCTAAACCCTAAATACTACCTGAACCGACTGAGAGGTGAAGAGGAGGGCTTCGACCCCATGGGCTTCTCCTTAGCCTTCGAGACGCCTGGAGGGATTTGGGTGGTTGTCAAAATTATTGTCCCTTTTTGGGTACCCTAAATATTAGGTGCCGTGCTATAATAGGGACCCCAAAAAGGGACCATGATTTTGACAACCACCCATTTCATGTTTAGGGTTAAGGATTAAGGTTTAGGGTTTAAGCATTCGGGTTCGGTGTTTGGGTCTAAGAGTTTAGGATTTAGGGATTAAGTTTTAGGGTTAGGGATTAGGGCTTAGGGATTACGGCTTAACGATCAGGCAAAGGGCTTTGATTGGGCCCTTCGAACCCAATATCGAAGATAATTGTAGGGAACATGGTTCTCGCTGGCGGATAGTCTGATAGGGTTCAGGGTGTAGGATATCCAGAAAGATGCGAACTCAACATTAAAGCCTTATGTTACTTGCTTAAGATTAGAGTATGAGGCTTTGGAGTAACTAGCTCCCGCTTAGCGAGAATGAAGGAACCAAAGATAGGGAGTATTATCTGGGATTACTGGGTTGCTGTTAAGGGACTTGAATTAAGTCACGATAATGGGTATATATTGTAATTAGGGTTTCCCCAGTACAGTAACTTAAATTAAGTTCCTTAACAGCAACCCAGATCCCTAAACCCTAAACCCAGATTATCGGGACAACTATAGGGATCCATGCCTCGATCCCTGACTGTCCACCACTAACTGAGCCATAGTCTAAACTCCTTAAAGGGGGGTTATATAGGGGATTATATAGAGAACTACTATAGGGTGTATTAAGGGGGATACTAGGAGTTTAGACAGTGGCACACCTGTTTGTTTAGGGTTTAGGGTATGGCCTTCGCCTAGTTAGAACTGTAGTCATATCCCACTTGTCAACCCCTTTAGGCCCCTTTTTGTAACATGTTTAGGGTTCAGGGTAATGACTACAAGTAACCCTACACCCTAAACATCCCTATAACACCCTTATATCCCCTTTAAAAACCATAAAGGCCATATAAACCTGGGGGAGTAACCCTAAACCCTAAACCCTAAACCCTAAAACCCTAAAAGCCTAAAACCCTAAACCGAGTGACCCCAGTTACAACTGCCCAGAGCCTCCAAGGATTGGCTGGCTTCGCGAGGCAGAGCTCAAGCATGGGCGAGTTGCTATGCTGGCTGCTGGGCTGTTTAGGGTTTTAAGGGCTTTAAGGCTTTTAAGGGTTTTAAGGGTTTAGGGATTTAGGGATTTAGGGTTTAGGGTTTGGGGCTACTGAAGGATTTCGTTCAAACTGTGAGGCACGTAGGGTCACATCTGCCATAGGAGGGCCGTCGCGAGACTCTGACATCATTAGCATGCTAGGGTTTCCTTATGGAGGCAAAATTATTTCCTCCTGGACCTCCCAAACAGTCGCCTGTTTACCAAGTATTTTGGGGTCACAATTTACAAGTCATTATCAAGGGCCCTTAAATCCTCAAACCCTAAACCCCAAACCCTAAACCCCAAACCCTGAACGCCAAACCTTCAAAGCTTAAATCCTCAAACCCTAGATAGCCGCTGGTCCAGGCTACTGTTGGATGGATCACCACGGACCTGGGACTCCGCGTGCCAGGGGATGCATTCCAGGTCTCCACCATCGAGGCCCACGATGCCATGGTGAAGTTTGGAGGAATGCCTCAGATCCTCATTTGGTGTGGCTGGGTTGCTGTTAAGGAACTTAAATTAAGTTACTATAACTGGTTTATATAGTAAATAATAGGGTTTCCCCAATATAGTAACTTAATTTAAGCTCCTTAACAGCAACCCAGGTGGTCTCCTGGAGGTTCTGGGACTCTTTGCGTATGTCAACATGCGTGAGGGAAAGACCGATCGCAAGCCGGGAGACTTCGGTCTGCGAGGCTTCTACCCCAGCGACCCCAAGGGCCAGTACGACACTGGGTTGTTGTTAAGGAACTTGAACTAAGTTACCAAAATGGGTGTATATGCTAATTAACAGGATTTCCCCAATACAGTAACCTAAATTAAGTTCCTTGAAAGCACCCTAAACCCAAAACCCTAAACCCTAAACCCTAAAGCAACCCAGGACATGCAGGTCAAGGAGCTGCGCAACGGCCGCTTGGCAATGCTGGCATACTCCGGCATCGTGACCTCAGCTGTCCTCACCCAGGACACTGGATCAATGTTAGGGATCCTTTAAAGGGGGATATAGGAATTATATAGGGATAGTATAGGGTTTAGGGATCCTTTCAAGTGGGATATAGGGGTAGGTAGGGATCTTATGGGAATATAATAGGGTTTAGAGATCCTTTTTATACTCTTTGGGGTATGGGATTCCTTATATTATTCTAAAAAGGATCCTTTTTTTCTTCCTAGGTTCATGTGGGCTAAGGACAAGTGGCCCTTCTTTGATGTCCAGGTGTCTGCTGTGGCTAAGAAGGACGAGGCCAGGATCGGCTCTGCCTTCTGCGGCGCGGTGGCCCCAACCCCTTCGGGCAGCCGAACCGCTTGCCAGGCCTCTTCCAGCAAGAGCCTGCCTTTCCTTCCAAAGCCGCAGAACTTGGGCGGACTGGTTGGAGGCGAGGCTGAGTTTGACCCTCTTGGCTTCTCGGACGTCTGCGACATCAAGTGGCTGCGTGAGTCAGAGCTGAAGCATGGCCGTGTGTGCATGCTTGCATGCGTTGGTTTCGTCGCAGAGCAATACTGGCAGCTGCCAGGCTTCGAAGGGGCTCCTGATGCCCTGCAGGCTGTCTACACCGCTCCTCTCAACGCCTCTGGGGTTCTGCTCTTCCTCTGTGGCTACATTGAGAGCGCTGCCTACGGTGGCAAGATCACAATGCTGGACATGTTCGAGGGAGACGGAGCCAGCCGAGCCCCTGGGGACCTGAACTTCGGCAAGCGATTCCTCCCTGTTGACAAGGCTGCTGCCGAAGAGATGGCTGTGAAGGAGCTGACCAACGGACGCCTGGCCATGCTAGCCTTCTCCGGCATGGTCCATCACAACCTGGTGGTCAAGGGCCCACTCTTCCCCCTCTTCCCCGAGGGCTACGTGGGACCACAGGGCTCTTGGGACCTGGACAGCGTGGCCGGCGCCCTCAACAGCGGCCGTATGGGTCTCTGAGCCAGCAGAGCCAAGAATAGCCAGGCACTTTGCAAAGCTCGCCCAATCTTCGCATGTCAAAAGGGCCAGCTTGCACAAGAGTTGTTGCGACATGGCTTTTTCGGGGTTACCCCAACTACTAGGATCGTTAGGGGCCGTATCACAATGGGAACCCCAAGAGGGACCATGCTTTTGAGAAGCTACCATGTAGGCGAGAGCCTAAACTCCCATGGTCCCCCATAAAACCGCCTTTAGGGACTTTAGACTATAGCCCCCTAAACCCTAAACCCTAAAAGGCTTTGTTACATGAGCCCTTTCTGGGTATCCTGCATGCCTTGACCTCCACAACATGGAGGGCATATGGTTATCTTGGGGTTGTATTGTAACGCATTATGATAGGGTTATATTAGGGTTGTATAAGCCCACCATTGTAGTCTTTCACACCAACTATCTTGGATGCCACTGATGTTGCGCAATCAGCTTACCTAGATCAAGCCACTGGGCCTGTATTTAGGGTTTAGGGTCTTACTTGAGAAGCTTCATGGGACTTGCGAACTCGTCATAACTGGGGTTCTAACCTTACCTATACTCGGGGTATCCTGTATTCGCCCAGTTAGGGCGGTTATACATACATTTGCCAACCCCAAACCCCTAAACCTTACGTAGTTACTAAGTCTCATGAAGATTCAAGTAGCTAGCAGTTACCATGCTGTCCCCCCAATGAGTGCCCGCCACCAGATGGTAGCACCTTATTCGGCCTAAGTAAGACCTATATTTCTTGACTTTATAGCTCCTTGTACCTTGAGGGGGGAGGGGTGTACTTTTTTGGGGGGGGGACTATACTCCGTAAACTCAAGCCTAAATCTTCAACCTTAAGCCCTAATCCCAATGGGTACCCTTTACTACTGTGATCGCAAGAGGGTCTAAGGGCTGCTATCATCTGTGACCTGGCTATAGGATAAAGGGACTTGACTGGGAACCCCATATACCTATCAAGGCTTACACAAGATGGCAGGAATATCGAAGGACTACACCTTAGATTTCTATGTAATTCCTACTACGATCTTGGGGTTCCCTGTTTGGGGTTCCCATTTGAGTCCCTAAACCCAAAACCATAGCCTACACCTTAAACCTCAACCTTTTTCAGGAGCTGAAGCTCGAAGGCGAACGCCTACATTTCGAGCTTGCCGATGGCAAAGGCCTGATGAAAGTCAAATGTTTGTGGCCAAGTAAGAGAGATTGTGGGGTTTAGGGTTTAGGTAATGTTTGTGCCTAAGTAATGGAGATCATGGTTTTTCGGGCTTAGAATTTCAAGCTTCAGGGGTTAAGAGGTTGAGGGTTCAGAGGTTTCGGAGATTCAGGGGTTAAGAGGTTTAGGGTTTTATGGCTCAAGGTTTTCTTTTAGGGGTTTAGGGTTAACCCTAATCATTCTACCCGTGGCTATGCAGGCACATGCAAAAGGGAGGATATATGAATAGTACCGGCATCAAGATTCCAAGGGTCAATGGATTGATGGTGCAAGGAGTATGGTAATGTCGAGGTCGGCATATGGGGAATACCATCCCCTCATACTCTGTACCTGATTTTGCAACTGTATAGTAAAGCATGCTAGCTGCTTGTATGCCAACATGACGGGCACGTTCAACCGGATTTGAAACGGAAAATTCTGCGGTAGAATCCCATCAAGTGCTGTAGCGTTTTAGGGCGACCAATTGGCAGGATCTATGTTCTCAGATCCTGTTAAAGCCTAGTTGAGCTATTTCCGAAGTTAAGATGTTCCAGTTCAACTCGCTTTTGGCAGGCTTTACTCCGCAGCAGGTCCAGTCGTCTTTCAAGGTACATGCTTTGGTCAGTCCTATTACACAACAAAAAGGGAAGTGAGTTTCCCTACATTCACTATAGCACAGCGCCCCCATAGTGGGCTTCCTCTTACGATACTTGTCCCTACATATAAAAGTTTCTCACATTTAGGTAACAGTAATTTAGACCAAGCCCGGCCAAGCCCCCTATGCTCAATCTCCTGCGGTGCAAAGACGCTGCGGTAACGGGGGACTCCAATATAGACCCCCAAATATTCTAATCTTTGTTATGGGAACCCCCAAAAGGCTACCCCTAATTTTGGGAGACCCCCATGTCAGAAGCAGACTTGTCATTCAGCAGTGTCGAAGTTGAGACGGTTTTCACTCATGTCTCATTCGCGGTAGCTCGCATCACTTGCAAAAGAACAGCAAGAGCTCGCGAGGCGATGGCGCTGCTGAGACCGTGTCAGAAAAATGTATGGTTCCGCGATAGTGATTGATACGAGAACGAAGGTTAAAAAGGTTTTGGCCACGGCTCTTTTAGCTTCAAAGCCGTCACCATAAACTTTTTAATCCAAAGCCTTTGACCCTTCAACTTACTGGTGCTAAGGGGGGGAGTTGGGGATAATATAGATACCCTGATAAGGAGGGTTTAGTGTTTAGTGTTTGGAAAATAGGTACCATGATAGGGAGCTTCAGGTTGATGATTAAACGGATCTACTTCCCACTCGCCCCTGAAGCACCAGTGAGTACGTTAACCCTACTGCAGGTAGGCAACACCCCAAGCGATAAACAGGTAATTTTCTATAGTCTCCCATAGTTACCATCGAGAGGGCTAAACACTGCATGAGCCATTGTCTAAGCTCCTTAATAGATAGGGGATTTTACAGGCGACGACTTGGGGGCTAGTATGGGGGATATTAAGCGTTGAGACTATAGCTCACATCCCTATCTCATCCCAGTTTCCATTTTATCTTCCATGTTCTTTCCCATTTGATGCTCTGCTACTCGAAGCCAGAAAGTCAAAACTTCCCAGCAGGGTTTAAGGTTTAGGGTTTAGGGTTTTTGGGGTTGAAGGGTTAGGGGTTTAGGGTTTAAGGCCTATGTATCCTGATTGACCTACCTGGAGTAAACCCCTGTCAGCCCAGAGAGACGAGAGAGTCAGGTCCAAAATCAGGCTGGGTAAGCCTGAAGCTCAAGGACAAGGAGCTGCCGATTTGCAATAGTGACCGTGCCTGCAAGAATAAGAAGATGCAAAATGTTGATGATTCTTCCGGTCATTATTTCTTGTTACTACTAAGTAGTAGCAGGAGGAGAGAGGAGGCGTTAGGGTCTGCGGCTGTTTGAAGTTCAGGGTTTGGGGTGTGGCAGCTTTAGGATTACAGGGTTGGGGCTTTAGGGGTTAGGGAGAGCTATGCTCGTTTTGAATTTCAGTGGCGCGAATGCTTGAAGTGAGGGTCCCTAAACTCTATAAACCATAAACCTTCAACCCTAAACCCTAATTTGGGGCCTAGGGCTCCGACATGAAGACGCTAGCTCCACTTGTTGCTTTTCACACTTACTATCACGGGGTGTTGAGCAAACACTTTCTTCCCCTTTTTTGGGGGTCCTAGGTTCTGTATGAAAAGAAACTAGATTCAAACAGGGGGACCTTTTTGGTCCCAGGTTATCGGGTATCCTAGCTGTACAGTACTTGGTAATGTAGCTACGTGGTTTCAAGGGGTTGGGACGGGCAGTCCCTGTTGGGGCGAGGGGGGACCGCAGGACCTTGGTAAGGACTACAGTACTAAGGGTTAGGGTTTAGGGTTTAGGGTTTAGGGTTAGGATTCAAGGTTTAAGGTTTAGCGGCTTAGCGTTTAGGGAGGTACCAAGAGAGCGCACGTGTTGTCCGAACTCGGATTTCTGAAGTCCCAATGCAGAGGTAGAGATAAGCCCATGTTACAACTAGGTAATGTCCTATAGCCTCACCTTGTTGCTGTTCGTTATAGTTAGCACTATGAAGTCTATCTACCTGTTGAAGACACTTCCCCAAGCTTCAGGCCTCATCGGAATGTCTCTGCAAGATCGTGGCTTCATTTACATCCCGGTGAAGGGACGCAGGGATTTTTCAGAAACCCGCATATGAGCCAGAATCTACAGTCTTTAAAAGGGGTTATATAGGAGATTAGGGGGGATACTATAGTGGTTATTAAGGGGGATACTAGGAGTTTAGACTATGGCTCATATAAACCCTTACCCCTCTACCCTGGTGTCTGACTCCTTTGTTCATGGGTTCCCCTACTATCTCCCT
>CAJNIZ010038958.1:21996-40459 GCA_905231905.1 Symbiodinium pilosum | reverse complement strand
GAGATCTTCAGGGTAACGCGAGGGCCTAAATTGGGTTTAGGGTTTAAGGTTTAGGGTTCAGGGTTTAGGGTTTAAGGTTTAGGGTTTAAATACTTGAAACAATTGAATAAGCAGCTTTCGGATGACAATTGATCATGCTTTCATATGAGGCAGCAGAAGCCCGCTTCAAATCCAAAACCCCAAGGCCGTAAACCCTACGCTCAACCCTCCACCCCAAACCCTAAACCCAACAAAACCTTAACCTAAGGACACAAAGTTTTTGTTCAAGGGCTGCGGAGCAAACATCCGGGAGCTGGATGGTGGCACAGAGACTCGGCAAGAATCTGCCTGCGCATCCTCGCGCTGATTGGTCAAGCTCATGGGTTTGAGTAGCAACCCTAGGGATCCATGTATGTAAATAATCCCTACATTGGGCCCCAAAGTCTGTAAATATTACCTACATTGGGCTATTTGGATCCCTAGGGCAATGCCTGGGGATTTAGGCAGCGAGTGTGGTCATCCTTCTACATAGGCCTGTATCCGTACCAATCTTGAGTAATAGTAAGCTTCAACCGGTGGCAGCGCAAAGGAAGGAGCCAGCCGTGATCAACTCTTCGAGTGGCTTGGACCCAATTGGTATCCGTAGCTGTGGGGTTTCAATAAAAGGCTGGGCATTCAATCGTTAGGGAATGCCTGTATGGGGATCTCGCTTGCGTGGAGCCCTAAGAGACCTCAAGAGTTACGATTTGGCAGTTTTCATCATGAGAAGCACTGCTCAAGTTGTGGTGCCTCCTAGTTGAAGAGAATGCTTGACGTGGCGTTTCGTGACATGGCGTTTCCACGCCTCTTCCAGTCAAGTTTCCTGAGCCTGCGGAGAACTCTCACATCTTCACCTACTGCACTTAGCGTGTGATGCAGGCAAAGCGACTTAGCAACCAGTCAGCATGTCCACAGCCACTTTAATTTCATGAGTTCGCAGGGATGCCGAAAATGAAAACCGGGTGAGTCATATGGGTGGTTGTCAAAATTATGGTCCCTTTTTGGGTACCCTAAATATGAGGTGCCGTACTATAATAGGGATCCAAAAGGGACCATAATATTGACAACCACCCATATCCTTGCACGTGTGTCTTTCAAATCGCAAATCACAGTTTAGGGGTCATGTTTGCTACTGTCGCCCGGCTTTGGAACGTTTACTGTCTTGTGCTAGTGAAGAATCTTACCAGTACCAGAGCATAGATCAAGTTTGAAAAAACGCAATCCTACGCCGCATTCGGAAATCAGACTGTAAAACCCTGAACCTAGAAATTAAGCACCGAAACCCAAGCTCTACACCGCAATACCTGCAACAAAAAGGGTACACAGAAGCCACAAGCCTGCGGAATTAGTCCTTGGCCCCGAACCCCGTATCAGCAATTTTGCGTCTTCAGGGGGAGGTTATAGAGGCTTTGCAAGGATTGGGGCCCACTTTTAGTGATGCCCCTATGACAACGATTTCGTGGTCTATGATGGTTAACCCCTATTTGGAAGCTCCGTTATATTGGATCTTTATGAAAGGCATAACATTGATGCACGTTGGGAGATTGCGAGTGTATGTATGTATGTATGTATGTATGTATGTATGTATGTAAGGGGGAGCAGCATGGGGCAGTATCGCAGTATCCAGATTCAACCTGGCACAGCACTGTTGGGCATAATTAGCGTCACACCCCGCCACTCCCCCAACAAAAACTGTTTGACGTAACAAATGGTACCAAAATGGATTGCTATCGGGTACTTCGAAACTGCAACCCGGAACCCTGAACCCAAATCATTACTATAAAGGGTTTGGGGTTTAGGGATTATAACGGTTCTGTTGCTATGTATCACTGTAGTGAAAACCCCCTCCCCACCTCCCATTGTTAGAAAATCTCGGAAAAACTTGAAAACATGTGGACTAGGAATCAAAAAGCAGGTTGCTGATACTATACATCAGAATACATACACATCCGTATAACATACGTATGCTGTACTACATGTGCGCATACTTTTGATGGAGGAAATCTGGCACCACCTAAGGTCCCCATACCATTGTTTAAGATTTAGGGTTTAGGGCTGGGTTTAGGGTTTGGGGTGGGCTTGGGGGTACATAGGGTGATACAGGATTTCCTCCATCAACAGTATATACCCCTGGTCAGGATGGTGCGAACTAATTACCAACATTATGGGCCTAGATTCCCTACATTATCATGGTAAAGGGTACTTGTAATAGACCTTAAAATAGTATGGCTGCTTATTTAGGCTCATAGATTGCCTTACTCAGCTGAACGTGGGAGATGGGAGGGCTACTGTAACGGGCAAGTTCGATTCGATCGATTCGATCGTCGATCCGATTCGATGCCGGTGTTTGCGGCTGGTTGGCTGGGCATGATTAACGTATATCATAGTATATCTTATGGTATACCCTAAACCCTAAACCGTGAACCCTAAACCCTAAAACCCTAAACCCTAAAACCCTAAACTTAGGATTTAGGGTTAAGGGGTTGGGGCTTGAGAAGCGCTAGGTTTCTGATGCGACAACACGTCAGCCCAGAACTTCGAAGAGACTTTTGGGCCGAGAAACTTCGCTGAGAAGTCCCTTTTAATGGGTTTAGGGTTTAGGGTTTAGGGTGCAGGGTTTAGGGTTTAGGGTTTAGGGTTTAGGGTTTAGGGTTTAGGGTCTGGGTCCAGGTATCTAAGGACTTGTGAAGGGACCCCTAACAGGGACCCTTGTAGCTTCTGGGGGTTCGGGATATAGGGGTTATATAATGATTATATAAGGGTTATATATGGTAATGGGACAAAGGGGTCCCTCTTAAAGTCCCTAGACTTTTACAAGAGAAGACAACCGTTCCCGGTTTAGGGTTTAGGGCTTTGGGGTGTATGTTTTGTTGTATGTGTATATAGACATACACCTATGTACGTATTGTTGCACATATGAATATGCGCACTTGTATATACATGCGTGCATATATGTATGAACAATATATGTATGAACACTTGTGTATACATACGTATATGTATACTTTTACGCATGCGTATACATATACATATGGTATGGAGTTGAGTGTTGAGAGTGGAGTTTGGGGCTTTGGGTCTGTGTTGTGCATTTGGGCTTTGACGATTGCACTCGCCCAAACGAACATGAAAGCACAAAAGGTGCTCAAGGAGACTACGCCCTTTCATGGGGGCTGATGAGGGATTCCATGTTACTTTGGAGGAAGGTTTAAGGGTTAGGGTTCAGGGTTTAGGGTTTAGGGTTCGCAGTTTGGTAGTTTTGGGTGAAAATCTGAAGGGTTGGGTTTAGGGCTTCAATGTTTGGAGACAAGTGTTGGGAGCCCCTGATTTGTTGTGTTAGAATGTCCTCAACCCTAATCCTTAAGCCCCAAACCAGCGGCAGCTAAACGAAGCGCTGCAAAAACAAACAAAGATAAGAGTGAGCTGAACAAGATGCTGTTTGGGTTCTAAGCCCGTCTAAACCCTAAGACCTCACCCTAAATCGTGGGTTTATATAACAAGTACGTAGTACCAAAATGGCCTTAAAATTGGGAATCGAAGTATATTCTGTAACCCCAATATATACCCTATATAACCCATTATAGTAGTTTCCATTTTCTCGTCCAGTATCCCTGTTGGGAATTGAAATTCTTCTCAATTGCCCTGAAGGAATTTAGGTTCCTTTACCATGCCAAAGTCTTGGGGGGGAATCTATAAGTGGTTTAGGGTTTAGGGTTCAGGGCTTAGGGTTTAGGGCTCACGGTTAAGGGCTTGGGGTTTGGGTTTAGGGTCTAGGGCTTAGGGTTTAGGGCTTAGGGTTTAGGGCTTAGGGTTTAGGGCTCAGGGCTCAGGGCTTACGGTTTGGGGCTTTGGGTTCGCACCGAAGGTGTAGCCGACATTACTTTCAAGTAATTCCTGGAAACCACGAAGACGGTCTACCTTCTATATCCTCGGCGGTGTCTGGGATAGCACGGATACACAGGAAGTAGCCCAGTTCCCCCGTAATGGCAACAGGTGGGGCCTGGTGGAGGTCGTGGCAGCCATCCCTTTTGCGTGCGCTTAGCTTTTCTTATTGCAGGCTGTTGTTCAACATCAGCGGAGTAATTAGGAAGTCCGCAGACGTAATTTTAGAAATTGTGGTCCTAGATTCCTTGTACCACTGTGCTCTGAGATACTTCTACTTACCCTACACCAGAAGCCTGAAACCTTCTTTAAGTCGTTGCGGTACCTCCAAGAGGGACTGCAGGCTTCCCGCACTTGTATAACAAGAGCACAACCTTGCTTGGGGCCCTCTGCCGAGGATTCCCGACCATCTCTATGACACTGCAAAGACCAGCGACACCCAGTTGTATTTTGTGCTGCCACGGAGAGATTGCGATTTGTTGCCAACGATTTCGGGGTTCCCTTAGCTAGTTAAACGTAGCCCTATGTAGCCTGCACTACCTAAGTCCTCCGCTGACATGCACACTGCAGGCAACAGCAGTTGGTCTAAATCTTGGGACCCAGGTGAGTTGTACACCCTAAACCTAAACCCTACATCCTCCAGACTAGGTTTGCCTCATAGGTATTAGGCTTGAAGCTGAAAGCAGGAAATAGCCTTTCTCCTGCAATACGGACTTATCCCACTAGTGACTTGACTTAGTGGGACCGCGGCATCTCGCATGGTATATATCATTTTTGGAAGTTTGCACTGCGAAATGTCGACAAACATATGGGCGTACCACATGTTAGTTTCCATAAATAGGGGGCCCACAAAGGCCTAAAGCATGACCCTTCTTACAGATATGTCGAAAACCCAGCGCCCTGACTTTGGGAAACCCCCAAATACGAGCAGGAGGAGCAGAAGCTTTCGTGCCAAGGAGATGGACTGCATCACCTTTTTCCAGACTGTGGGGCATCTTTGCTGTGAACCCTCAGGCTGGGGACCTTGCTTTTGAGCGTTTCAATTTTAGGGTTTTCAAGAAAACAGGGGCCCCTTTCGGGTGGATTTTGGGGCGGGGTTTCCCATGATGAAGTTTGCAATGAATTGTTGGGGTCTATCCAGGGCCCCTCATTTTTGGAAGCCACCATCTGGATGGATACTTGGCCCAACTTAGACTTGGAATACGAGCTAGGACCAGCTAGGACGGTTCAGGGTGTTTGGCACCAGCACCCAATCAGGAATATATAGCCTAAATCCCTAAACCCTAGACAAAAGAGGCGTTGAAACCAAAAAGGATTATATATATATATATAGACATACACCCACAAGCCCTAAACACCCAAATCCCCTATCCAAAGAACTAACCAGAAACCCTAGACCCTAAACACCAATATACTCTATCCAAAGAAGTTACTAGAAACCCTAAACCTTCAACCCTACACACCCAAATCCCCCGTCCAAAGAAGTAACCAGAAACCTTAAGCCCTATACCCTAAACCCTAAACCCCCAAAATCCCCTATCAAAAGAAGAAAGCCAGATGTCGGGACGATAAGCGTCATCCTCTAGGGCTTAGGGTTAAGGGGGACACCCACCCTGTAATAGTCGTATAATGGGAATATAAGAGGATCCTAATATTGGGTTTAGGGTGTAGGGGTATAATAGGAATATAAGGGGACGCAAATATAATCAAGATTCTCCCTTATAGTCACTATTACTACTCCGAGGGTCAGGGGGACTTGGTAAGTAGGTTAATAACCCTTATATCCCATTTGATAACCCTAGTGATCCTCCTTATTAACCTACCTATTAAGAATAGCCCTTATATCCCATTTGATAGCCCTAGTTATCCCCATTATTAACGCCCTAGACCCCAAAACCTTAAACCCCAAACCCGAATGGGGCGGGGTCCACCTGAAGTGTCATCCTCATCGCTAGCATATGTCAGGCCTTTGGACCATTGTTTAGGGTTTAGGGCTCCATGGGTTAGGGGCGGTTAGGGTTATAGGGGGTGTAAAGTTAAGGGTTTAGGGGTTTGGTTTAGGGGTGGAGGGTTGAAGGTTTCAAGGTTTAGGGTTTAGGGTGTAGGCTTTAGGACATGAACTAGTGAATCCTTACCATTCTTATTCCCTCAAGATACATAGAATCATTATACAGCTACATATTATCATCTGTCCCAAATCACATTGCCTGTACTTTGAATAGGCCCCTACATTACAATGTGCCGGCCTTGAGTCTTCCAGGATCACAGACAGTTCCTATGTGGCCAGAATCTAGACTCCTTTAAAGCGGTTAAAAGGGGATTATAGGGGGGACTATTATGGGGTTATTAAGGGCGATGCTAGGAGCTTAGACTGTGTCCTAGGTAGCCTTGTGTGGTCCACCAACGATTCCCGCGCAGTTCGAGTCTAAACCGTTCGTTTAAAAGCAGGAGAATAGGGTTTAGGGTTTTTAGGGTTTAGGGTACATGGCTTTCAGGGTTTAGGGTTTAGGTAGTGCCCTACTCGTGAATTGAAAGCCCGCAAAATCAGCAGACCATCAGACAGGGCGGACTTGGATTATCATCGGTTTTAGGGATTTAGGGTTTAGGGTGTAGGGAGGAATATATCACATAGGGGTTTATATAGGGATGATATTCCGTTATTCCCTACTGAGCCCCAGTAAGGTTATGCTTATGAGTCCTATCCTGCATGGACCATTGAAGAATTCTGCTTCACTTTTTGATTTTCATGAGAATACAACCCCAAATATTCAGGATACCCCAATTAAAAGAGGAGTCATAATTTCAACAACCCCATATCATCCGTGTACAACAGCAACATGTTTTGCGCCATGTCTTCCTACCATTGTGGGGACTGCTGCCAAGCCCTAAACCCTTAACCCTAAAAAGATGAATCCCCATATTCTGAGCCCCAGGCCGTCAGAGAGGAAGCTCAAGCGCTCCTAAAGGTCATACCCTATGATATATTGGGGTTAACATTGAAATTAGGTATAGGGTGTGCGGGGAAAATGGAAAATCAAACGGAAACTGCTATATAGACGGCTGTATCAGGGTCATATGATTATTCATTGAGCTCGATAGCCCAAAGACCGAAACCCTGAAGCAGGGAAGAAGCTGTCTTCCCCTGGGGGAGTGCGGCAGCGGCTAGAGATCTTCGGCGACCTCCGATGTGCCTGCGCTAAGTTCGGCGATCGTCAATTTTTCAAAATAGCAAGTTTTATTTCTGAACAGTCGAAGATCCGAATATATCCATTTGAGTTGTATACTCGACTCGGAGCCATTTTCTTCAAGATGTTGCCACAATTCTTTCCAAGGGGTATGGAAGAGGTTGTGTGACGTGTTTGACAGACTTCTATTCCAAACCCGAAGCCCTAAACCCAAAACCTCTGAAGCATACTAGAAATCATGAAGATGGTAAGGGCTAGAACCTTGTTGTACATATGTCAAGGTCGCTTCGACTTGTACTACAGGGTTCAGGTTTTTTGTTTTAGGGTGCGTACTCCACTGCCCTAAGCCCCGGAGCATGTTGTGGGATATGCATGAACTAAGGAACTCGAAGCCCTGAAGCCTAAACTCCTAAATCCTAAACCCCCAAAGTTGCTGCTGCTTAGGGTGGGCATGGGGATTGGGCAGTTCTAGACTGAAGTCTGTGTTGGGGTTTTGGGTTTACTTCTCTACTAGATTTGTCCCCGAGCTAATGTGCTTGGTTGTGTGGTGCTCAAAATTTCCTTTTCAACTTGTGGTCTGCAAGTTATCCAGACTGCAAGAGGAGACGAAGACGTACCCAGGAATCTTAGGCAGGGCCTGAAAGATCAGAGCTTAATAGGGTAATATGGGAACTATACAAGGAAGATGACATGGAAACTGGGAATTCTGTAGGGGTTTGTAGGGGTCATGTAATGTAAGGGCATAACGGCGCTTCAGCAAGGTATCGTGGTGGAGCCCGACACCATGCAAGAGCCGCCGAAAGTGGTGGCTGTCCTGTCGCATGGTATAGAGGCCGGTTGCTTGTCTAAAGCATGCACGAGATTATGGCAGGGACCCGGGTCCGCTGGTTTATCTGGGTGGTTGTCAAAATTATGGTCCCTTTTTGGGTCCCCAGTATAGTACGGCCCCTAATATTTAGGGTACCCAAAAAGGGACCATGATTTTGACAACCACCCATCTGATCCTGCTTTACACGAATCTGCCCTTGTTTTCCAATCTGTCACCCAATCCAAAATCCAGAGATCCGCTTCCATCAGAGGAAAGCCTGCCGTGTCCAAGACAGTATCTGAAACTACTGTTGATGGAGGAAATCTTGCACCACCTTAAGTCCCTAACGTCCTAGGACTTTCAGTAGTTTAGGGCCCCAAGGTGGTGCAAGATTTCATCCATCAACAGTATGCCAGCCCACACGGTGACCCTAAAGCTAGGTGCAGGTACCATGCTGCCACCAGCACGTATCCTTGCAGTAGGATTGCAGGCCGAGGATCCCAGTATCTGCCAGCATGGATGTGATGGTCCGAACTCGGTCTTGCACAAAATCTTACAACATTATCCCCATATTATCCCAACATTACCCTAGAATATCCTTGTATAACCCTATATAATCTAGTCGTTTTCATTTTCACTATCCCCATATACCCCCAAAAGAATACCCAATGGGTACCTATATATATATATAATCCCTAAACTCAATATGGGTGGTTGTCAAAATTATGGTCCCTTTTTGGATCCCTATTATAAGACGGCCCCTAATATTTAGGGTACCCAAAAAGGGACCATAATTTTGACAACCACCCATATAGTAGACCCATGACATCTTCTATGCTTGCACTATCCAACTGCTACTTGGACTGGAGGTGCATGTGACTTAGTAACTACTTATAACTGGGCTTCCCAGACCCCCAAAGGGATCTAAAAATTAGATCCCCTAGAACCATATGGGAAATTATATAAGGACTATATAGGGGTTATAATGGGTTTATATAGGGGATCCAATTTTTAGATCCTCCCAGGGGTCTGGGTTATAACCCTACTTAGAATCGGGGTAGCCCCGAACAGCCGATTTAGGGGGATTATAACTCAGGTTATGAGCCCAGTCATGGTTAGTTACTAAGTCCCATGGGCCTCCAAGTATCCCAATTCGGTGGAACCACAATCCATTCCCCCTGTGAGCACCGGTAGGTTATATGGGTGCAGCTGTCCTGTCTGATTCCCTACTTGGACCCTGGATGTCCTTCCTTTTTTGGGTTCTGTCCTACATATTTATAGGGTATATCCCCAAAAGGTAGGACGTCCAAGGTCCAGGTATGCCCTAAACGCTAAACCCGAAACCCCAACCGCTTTCGCACAGGTCCTGGGCGATGATTTGTACGGCTTGGCCCACCGTTTGTGCACGGATGGTCTGCGAGTGGTCCTGCCTGAAGCTCCCAGCGAAAGCAGGAGCCTCAAGAGCCCAAAGTATTTGGGGTTGAGGGTTTAGGGTTTAGGGTTGAGGGCCAGAATCTAAGCTCCTTAAAGGGGGTTATATAGGGGATTATATACGGGACTACGATAAGGGGGATACTAGGAGTTTAGACTGCGGCTCATATGTTTAGTGACGGTTTATGGGCCAGTATTCAAGATGCGCTAGTCTTAGAAGCCCACAAAGGCTAAGGTTTTTATTATGGGGTGTAGGGTTTAGGGGCCAAGGGTTGGAGCCTGAGCCGAACTTGCCTGGACCCTGGATGTCCTTCCTTTTTTGGGTTCTGTCCTAAATAGGGTATATACCCTATAAGGTATGGCATCCAAGGTCCAGGTAGTGTTCGGTGAGGGGATCAGTGCGTAAGGCTTTAGATGGGTGAGGGGTCGGGTTTAAGAAGTTTACGGGGAGAGATTTTCGCAAAATGGGAACCCCAGGAACATCTAGGGATTATAGCAAGATGCGAGATTTATTGGCTTCTTTATTACGGACGACATAGAGAGAACTTTGAGACATTCTCACGGGCTCTATTTTAGGTGGACCACCCACCCAGTAATAGTGACTATAAGGAATAGTAAGGATTATATTAGGGTCCTTTTATATTCTCATTACCACTATTACAGGGTAGGGGGTCCTCCTAAGCTCTATTGCGAGTACATCCAGGCTCTCCCAGGATGAATGTAGTGTCCTACAGGGTTTAGGGTTACCCAAAAGAATCTCGAGAGGCTATCATTATGGGTATTTGGGATGTCTCGCTAGTTTAGGATTTACAGTCCCCCTTAAGTAGATAGAATGGGGTTTTGGGAAAATTATAGCGAAAATCCCCATATACCCCAGATTCGATCTACTTGAGGGGGACTATAAACCCTAAACCCTAAATTCTATCTACTTAAGGGCGACTAACGGGTTTTAGGGTCGGCAGATGCAAGGTGCCCAACCCCGTGAGGAGGACATCGTGGAGAACGTGTGCCCAGCGCGGTTTCGGGTTTAGGGTTTAGGGTCTACCTAGACGCCACAAGTACCCTTGAAAGGGATCTATCTAGGTCCAGTTTGGTTCGCTTGTGGGCTCTCCAGAGGGTAGTGGAGGCATCTAGGAAAGGTTTAGGGTTAAGGCTACCTTTTGGGGGGCAGGGCGTTTTTGAAGGTTAGAAGTTCTTTCCTCAGCTATAAACAAAGTTGAGATGGTATGGTTTTTCAACCATATTCCTCGCAGACTGTAGATGCATGAAAGTGGATCACGCTATTTCTTACAATGCTTATTCTAGGAACTATACACTGAAATACGTTCGAAACCCATAAGAATTAACATAAATTTGGGGGTCATTCTCCCTTACTGTTAGGGGCCATACTGGCCACTTAATAAATGCCCTTGAAGGACAGTTACTGTAAGGGGGAATGACCCAACATGAATGCCATCGAGGGTGGGAGCGTCCTAAACCCTAAACCCTCAACCCTACCTAAAACCGAGACGGAGCCTGCGGCCAGCTGTTTCATGGGCTAAGTGCTTAGGAGCCCCCAGTGGAATAACAATCTTCACAATCTTCCTTAGGTTCAGGGTTTAGGGCTTAGGGTTACATAAGGGAAAGGCCCTAAACCTTAAAACCTCAACTCTAGACTGTAAGTTGCCGCAGCCAACGCGGACCGGCAGACACCCATTGCTTTCGCTTGGATGGAGACAATTCCTAATGACCCACCCCCAACCCCCAAACCCATCCCCCTATCCCCCACCCAAGCCTAGATGGAAGGATCCTTGAGTGGTTTAGGGTTTGGGGTTTGGGATTGTGGTTTGAGTTCAGGGCTTCCTGGTTTGGCGCCACTCCAGACTCCTCGACATACTCCCAAAGCCATTTTTTACACACTCCTTGTTATAGCCCCTCCACGGTTCAGGTTCAGGGTCTCTAGACTATCCGTGCGCAAAGGACCCTTGAGAAGTGGTTGGCGCCGGCTGTCTGCAGACCTTTCTTTCACATCTTCGGGGCTCATCTTTGACGATCTCTTCCGCCTTACATGAAAACCCCTTCCACGCCCAAATACGAAAGATATCCCCCAACATATTTTGAGGGTTCTCCATGTTTGTACCGGCGGAGGGGAGACTCCCAAACATCCCTTCATGCTCCCCGTAGATCTCCCAAAAGCTCTCAACCCTAAACCCCAAACCTTCCGAACTGCCCGCGTGACAGGTGGGTCAGCCCATTGACGAGTCCATGGCAGACCTGGAGGAGTGGCGCAAGCCACTTCGGGAGTGGTGGAGCCGGACTGCCAGTTACCAAAATCTTGACCCTTAACCCTAGACCCTAAACCGTAAGTCCTAAACCCTAAAGCCTAAGACCTGGACCCTAAACCCTAGCCCCTCGACCTAGACCCCAAAACCTTAACCTTAAATCATTTCAAAAAACCATGAGGGTGGCTTGAGAGTTGAGGGTGTGAGGTTCAGGGTTTGGCTGCAGGGTTCATGAGGATTTATCAAAAGTTGGGTTTAGGGTTTTAGGGTTTTAGGGTTTAGGGTTCAGGGTTTTAGGGTTTTAGGGTTTTAGGGTTTCGGGTTTTGGGTTTAGGGATAATTGCATATGCATTCCCTGCTTGCTGATCCTCATGCGCAAGTACCTACAGTTCTGCCGGGAAAGCTTTGATTGTTCTTTCAAGTCTTATTACCATTGGTGTAATATGAGCAATAGTCTAAACTCCTTAAAGGGGATTATATAGGGGATTATATAGTGAACTGCTATAAGGATTATTAAAGTGGATACTGGGAGTTTAGACTATAGCTCATATAATCCCTGCAAGGCGACAGGATCTAACATCTTTTCGACCCCAAACCTACCCTAGTTCTTGGGTACTGCCCCTCCCGGTAACAGTCCATATTAGGGGTCCTATTAAGGGCTATATATATACATATAACCATATGAAAATTATTATGCAACTGCTACTGAGGGGGGGCAGTACCCAACCTAGTTCTAAGGTTCAAACCATAGGCCCCTAGTATGGGCCCTTAGCCCTGGGATCTTTATATACCTACTATATGTCCTATACGAATCCTTCAGGGTCCCTAGATTCCCCCAAAGACGCCTAAGGACCCGTATTAGGGGCCCATACTTCTAACCCTAAACCCTAAACCCTAAACACTAACCTTAGAGTAGTCTGGGGGTGTCAACAGGGGGCGGAGATGGAACCACACTCGAGTGCTTTTAGAGGTTCTCGGAACAGAGGAGCTGGAGATTTTCGGAGGTAGGCGAAAGACCCCAAGTTACCAAACTAAGGGTTTAGGGACTAAAGCTATTCCAATCTTGTCCCTTAACATCTTGCATGGGTTTCCCAGACGAGCAGCTAGATGCAAAAGAGTTGCTAGGATAAGAAGGGCATAAGATTGACGTCATTAAATGCTGGCAACAGGGGTGAGGTGTCTGCTAGTAACCATCATGCTGCATGCTGTTAATCATTGCTGATAAGTGTTCGGTGATGCTGATGGCGCTGACTCGTGGCCTGGATGACCAGGAGGATCGAGCGAATAGATACCCTTGAGGGTTGTAAGGGCATGTCCGAGAAGCACGCCATAACCCTAATCGCTAGCCGGAGATGCGGTGGATACTGTAATTCTGCATGGCCTGAAACACCTTTTTTCTTGGAAATGATGGTATTGTGGTATACTCAAGTCATGCAGGATTTTTAGTATCAACAGTATGGGATACTATCCGGGCCTCCTTTGCAGACTTGGAACAGCATGGGCAGGAACGCCAAGGAAAAAGAGATTGAGAAGTGCCTGCCCCAAGCTCAGCATTGAACCAACATGGTAGGGTTCAGGGTTTGGGGCTTAGGGTTTTGGTTTAGGCTTTCTTGAAATGGGGGGCTGGTTCTTAGTAAGGAATAAGGAAGAAAGTATATAGTAGCTCTGCAGGGGTTATTCCCTCATCCCTACTTAGAACCAGTAGGATCAACATGGGGATTTATGGAATTGGGTGTACTAGGGTTTCCAGAGGAGTGTGTGCTGCATAGGGCTTGGCGATTAGTCGGGGGTTTCAGGCTTAGTGCCCCTTGAAGACCCCTGAAAGATGCACCGGTTTGGGGGCAGATTCTGGGTGTTCTTGTTTAAGGCTCAGGGCTTAGGTAATTATGTCAACACGCGCCCGCGGTGTCATCAGCTGGTAAGACCTCCACATGTACATAATATTGTCCTTTGACTCCACGTAAAGGCCAGTGTAATAGATGCTTGGGATGTCTAGGTAAAGTCCCTAGTCTCTGAACTCTACGTACATCTTACACCCTAAACAAAACTGGGGGCTAGCAGGGAATAATAGTGAGGGAAGATCATCCCAATAAAGCGTATTCCCTTCTTCCCTACTAAGCTGCAGTGACCAAAACTAGGGCAGAGGTGTGGGGCTCTTCTTTGCTAGTCCTTCTCTGGCCTTAGTTACAGCAGACCGAGCCTGCCCGAAACTAACATGGAAGCGCATCTGACCCCCTTTTCAAAGGACAGTCGCCTACGTGGTGGTTATCCAAAATGTCTGTCTCCTCAATGACCAAGAGGTAGGCTCCCCATTCACTACGGATTCCCCTTTTCGGGACTGTCTTCCCCATAATCCTTTCCTAAGAAGGACCTTGAAACCAGGCCCCCCCACATACGGCCACAACCTGCTTTCAATACCAGCTATTGCAGAAGCCTGAAAATCACCAAAGGTGTTCTCTAATGATGCTTCTACCATCCATTTGAGTAGTATCGGCCCCATAGACAGTAAGATTATGTCTTCCTTTTGCTTATAAGTTTTTAGGCAAAGAATATGAGCTGACTTCGTTCAGCCACCAAGAAATCGCTCGCTTCTCATGTGTATAAGATGTCATCATTGGTCCTAATGCCCGAGCCCCCAATATGGGCCCCACCTATGTCCTAAGTTCTAGGTATAGGCCAATCAAGTTTGTGGGGCTTTATCGGGTACATAATAAGTATTGAAGCAACCAACCCTAAACCCTAAATCCCTAAACCCACGATTAAGGGCCCGTACCGGAGACCCATTCCAACATTTCTTCCCAACCTCACGCCTATACACGAAACCGGGCGCTGTCCATCCACTGTAGCCTGTACCATGGTGTTTGTCCTACGCGGTTTATTAAGCTTCAGGGTATTGGAGAAGTAACACATAGCTATGACATAGCTGGAGAAAGTTTGAAGCTGTCGCAAACAGCTTCTACGCGCATTGTTGCGGCACAAACTCAAAGCTTCCAAATTCCATTCATTGAAAAATACGCTTTGATTCGTACAAGCAACCTTGGGAAAAGGGATGATGAAAGAAGGCTGTGAATCATTCTAGGAAGCCAGCAAAACAGAGGGCTACTTCCCAAATTTTGGCTGTTTGGAAGTCCTGGACAAAGCGTAGACAAACTCTACACCCTGAGCCCTGACTTTTCCGATATCCATCTATATATATATATGTATATCTATCCATATGTATATATTTATATCCCTGGATATTTCCCTATGTACGCCTGTACATCCCTGATTATCCGTATATATGTACATATATTGATATATCCCATACACCTATATACCCCAATCGACCCACATGGATCTACACATACACTTACATATCCCTTTCCATCCCTATATACCCTGAAGTTTCCCTATATGCCGCCCATAAGTTGGGTCCTGCCCCCACCCATTAACAGTCTATAATAGGGGCCATACTAAGGCTATATATAATTATATTATAGATATTATCCAACTGTTAATGGGCAGGGGCTGTACCCAACCCATAAGCTCTGAATCCCAACCCGAAGGTCCGTCGCCTCGGAGGGCATTGTTGCTTGCGCTTCTGCAGCAAAGGGCGATGCTAAGCTCATACTGGGCGGCTTTTCACAAGGCGGTCGCAGGGTTTAGGGGTGCAGGGTTAGGGTGTAGGGTCGGGGGCGTGTGTGGAGGAAGAAGCTTGCACCGCCCCGTATACCTTATACCTCACGGATTACAAGGTCTTGGCGATCTAAGTGCTCCAGGATTTCTTCCACAACTGTTTGTAGGACTACTTGGTGGTTTAGAGTAGTGTTTGTGTTCTAACATACTTAGCAGTTGATTTTATGGTCTGGGTATCAGTCCCAGACAAAGTTGCCTTGCTTAGAAATTGGGTGGCCTTTCTTGGCCGGCGTGATAGGATCCAACTGAAATTCCTATATCTAAAGCCTCAGAAGTACTCCTTGGTGCCTAGCATGGATGATGAGAGGATTGCCTGGCCAAAAGAAGACCTTGGGAATTTTTGGCTTCCTCATTTGGCTTCGAGAAAATATTGAGCTTTTCTTTGCCTTGGTTGTGTTGGACGTTAATCCCAAAACCGAAGGGGAAAATAGAGGGCAACCTCGCTGCAGTTGCATTAAGGGATTACATAGGTATACTACATTAAGAATGGTGAATCAAATGCAACAGCAAAATTGAAAGTGAGTTTATGTAGGTCATTGTGGATATAAGGTAATGGGATTAGGACCTAAAGGAGTTTCCTAAACCCTAAAACCCTAAAACCATAAAAGCCCTAAACCCCCAACACCCTAAGCTAGGAGTCCCTCCTATGAGCCTTCAGACAAGCACTATGATACACGTCTGTGGCCCAACGTCAGAAGGTAAACCTTAAACCCAAACCCAAACACTAAACCCTTTTAGGTGTTGAGGGTTTAGGGTTTAGGGCTGCCAAGGACTGAAAGCTGGAAATTGCTTGGGGGCTCAGCGGAACTTGGTGAGTATGCTTATGAACGGCATGAGCCCTGTAAGCACCCTAGTTATCCCAGCTATTAAGCTACTTGTAAAGTCTCCCTGGTTTTACGCAAATGCGCGCATCGTTGCAGCCTCTTCATGTTTCCGCGTCCTTGGCTTAAGTCGGTCTGCCTCGCCAATCCACCTTAAACCTTAAGCCTAGGGATAGGGATTCTTGAAATCGAGGGCCCTGGGGTGCCTGCGGGACTACTAAGTACGGCGGGTGCAAGATTCCCTGCATCAACAGTCATCTTGAGAAAGTCCCACATGAGCTATAACTTGAGCTGCCTGGAAGGTAAATCTCCTGAAGGGTTATTGCTAGGCTCAGAGATCATGCAGGGATTTTGGCAACCCCAGCACCTATGATAAGGGCGCATATTCAAAATGAGGGTCATATGATAGTCATAGGATCCGTCATCTCGAAGATTGGGGTAGCCAAAGCCCCTTATCAAGAGAAGTCTGCTATGCCCCAACCACGCCCTAAGGCATGAGGCGTTCACGGTTGAAGCCCTCAACCCTAAACCACAAAGGCCTTGGGGTTTGAACCCTTCACCCCAAACCCTGAAGGATTTAGGGTTCACACCTTGAACCCTAAAGCGTCTTGGGTTAAGGGCTTGCAAATCCAAAGCCACCTAAGCAACATACTTTATCTCCCCGGCCCTCAGCCAGGCCCAGACCTTCTCCTCATACAATCTATGCTTTGGTAGGGTTTAGGGTTCAGAGTTTAGGGTTCAGAGCTTAGGGTTTGGGAGTTAGGGTTTAGAGCTTAGGGTTTAAGAGTTTGGGCTGTTCTTAAGAAGCGGAGCCCGAATTACGACCCTAAACCCTAAGCCAGAAACCCTACTGAGGAGTTCCATCTCGTTTTCCATATGATTAGGGGAGTCATCCTTTGCATCTCCATCATTCCCTGCGCAGCCCCGATTTCATCCTGCATACAACCCCAAACCCAAAAGTTTTCCTAAACCCTAAACCCCAAGCCCTAAATTCTAAACCCCTATGCCCACAAACTTTCATGATGGTAGGCTCCCTGGTGTCCTTAGCTGCCGCCAAGAACCTCAAGCCCTCCGGACTCATCCTCCTTTGCCCTCCAGGCCGTGGGTTTCGGTGTGTAGGGCTTAGGGTTTAGAGCTTAGGAAATACTGCTTAGGGCGTAGCGCTTAGGGTGTAGGGCTTAGGGTTTAGGCCTTAATGTTTAGTGCTTATAGGGCTTAGGGTTTAGTGCTTATAGGGCTTAGGGTTTAGGGTTTAGGGGTTAGGGTTTGGGCTTTAGTGTTGAGGGTTTGAGCCTTGGCAAACACGGAGAACACCGCAAGTACGTCAACATGTAGAACACGCGGACACTACAAACACGCGACAACGCAAACCTAGCGAACAAGACGAGCAACCCTAAACCCTAAACAAACGGATTTCAGAGCTAAACCCTCGCTGAATCTATACCGACAGGAAGCTTCGTCCTGGTAGTAAGAACATAGTGATAGGAACAAAATTGGCCACGCCTGATAGCTAGAAATGAACTGACGAATCGAGGCAGTACAGCACGTGTACTGCGTGAACTGCATGAACTTCGGAACAGAAATGCGCCGCAGCCGACATGTACTGAACATTTACGGTTTGAGATGGCTTCTGAATCCAAGTTACGATCTGAGGCAGTAGCGAAATGGAACAGGGTTAGCATGACGTTAGCAGGATCGAAGCCATGCACAGCGTCTTGCTGTGTACTGGTGCCATCCAGACACAGCGAAGTCCCCAACACATGAACATGCAAACAGGGCCACGATGGGTCCATGGGTCTGTTGTTTTGGTTTAGGGGCTTGTTCCGGATTGCCTCCATCCGACGTGTATCTGGTAGACATTACTAGGGAGAATATATACAAAGAACAAGAGCCATAATTGTAAATCCATTTGTGCACCCGCCTCGGCGGTTGGGGTGCACAGAAATTCCTTGCAGATCGCATTTAGGGTTGGGGGGGCCGCATAAGGCTGGAAAATCCGAAAAAAACTGCTCATTGGCCTCTACTCCAAATTCTCCGGCCTTGGAAGCCCTGGATGGGGCTTGACTGGGCTGCCCAGCGGTTTCCCAACGCCCTGAGGCTGGACCAGCCTCGGCGAATTCGTCCTTATAGCATGACTATGAAAAAGTGCGGCGACAAGAGTTCGACAAGTGCTCCGAGGGGATGATCTGAGCCCTTAAAGATAGGCGAGAGAAGCATCATTAGACATACATGTGGGGATCCAGGTGGCAGACTTGAAAACAGAGCTTTTCGAAGCCCACCCTGGCTAAAGCCTATACAATTCCAATGAACTCCTCATACCAATATTAAAGCCGCTCTCCTTGTGACATGGTACAATCAAGAATATGGGTATTGGTCTAAATTCCC